>VZRH01000335.1:156501-183586 GCA_013397555.1 Urocynchramus pylzowi | reverse complement strand
TGCCGCTGTCCTGCCGCTGTCCTGCCGCTGTCCTGCCGCTGTCCTGCCGCTGTCCTGCCTCTGTCCTGCGGGTGCCGCCGGACAGCGACGGGAGCGTGGACAGCGGGGACTCTGGAGCTGTGCTCCCGCTTGTCTCCGGCACATCAGCTGAACTTGGGCTCTGTTTTCTCCACTTTGAAATAGAGACACTCAGTAAATTCTTCCGGAACGCGGTAAAGGGTAATTTGCAAGAAAGGTTACTGTTTCTAAACCCGATAGCTCCTTTTTTCTAGTAGAGACTGGCAGTATTTAATATATACGGTATCTATTCACACGAGTAATAAACTTTTACTTCAGTAGTAATTTCCGTCAATTTCGTCTGGCTCAGATAGGTCAGCTGAGTCTTTTCGTACTTAAACGGAAATCTCAGCTGTAGGTGGGAGGAAAATGTTCTAATTATATCCCTTAGACCTAGTCATTAAAGCTTGCCGAAAGTATTCCCCCGTGTTTGCCTCTGACACCTTCTGCACACTGCCCCTCAGCTGTGTGGATTTTGTGGTGTCTTCGATACCACTGTGAGTGAGTAATAAAGTATTGATTTGAAGCTCTGGGTGAATTTTGCACTGCGTTCACCGGCTGTTAAATGATTTGTGAGCAAACTGCTTTGTCTTCCCGTAGAATGAAAAGGGCATAACACTTGGCCTTTGATAGAAGAAGGGGGGGAGAAAAAATCACAGAAGTATGCTGATAAAAGCACTTGGATTATTTTCGTGGTGTCACTCTGGGCATAATTCTTCTGCATATTCCACATTACCTACAGCTTTTCCCAGTGAGTAAAGATTCATGGAGCTCAGTCAGACTCTGTTGAATGAGAACTTGTCAAGACATAAATGGTTTTATAAGTTTTGTAGTATTGCAACACTGCAGTACTGCTTTCTATCTTAGAAAACTGCCTCTGTATTTAGAAAGACAAAACACACAATAGGTACTTATGCTGATAGAACTTCAGCATGAAAAAAATATCTGAGGTGAACATGCATTCTTTTCTTCACTCATTGAACTTCCATGAGTTTACTATGTCAAGAAAAGTAACTTTTGTATTGCAGTAACACAGATTAGCTAAGTACACATTAAAAAAGAAAAGTTTTAGAGCCAGACTGTGAAAACTGGCCATAAAATATTCCGAGTATAAAGCACGTTAAAAAGAAAACAAAAGTAAATGTAAGGTGGAGTGAAAAGAAGTAATGTTTAAATTGTTTCAGAATGAGTGTTTAATTCACTGTTTGCTTTCCCAGGGTCTCAGATCATTTTACTAATGGCCTTATACAAGCCTCATGCCTGTAGAGGTGGGTGGTAATTAAGTGTAGCCTAGAGACTGTGCCTTGTGGAAATCACATTTGTTCACAGACATACCTCTCCTTGCCTGTCTCTGAAGTGCTTTATGGGTGTTTACTTTGTCCCCATTAGGGCAGCATTTTACATTCTCTGTAGATCTACTGAGGGGTATAGAAAGGCATAATGCATATCTCAATGTGTTCTCAGTGTGCAAAGGGAGAACAGAAGCCAGTCACTGCCAAAGAGTTAAATAGTACTGTTCTCACTAGCAGTGCTTTCCTTGTATTTGTTATTCAGAACAGTTCCTAGTAAATTCTGTCTAAAAGTTAATAAACTGAAGAAAGTCTCAGGGAATTTTGGCTTGGGTTTGTTTTTTGGTTATGGAAAAACCCATAGAATATCTTGGTCGTAAATACAGTTTAGTATGCTTGCACTGCTCAGTAAAATTAAATTTGTTTTGACATACTTAAGTAGGATAAAATATGAAAGTAACTGTGAGTGTGCCACCATCTAGTCTCCTAAGTAATATTCAAGCATAAAAATAATTACGTGATTAAAGCCTGACAGCATTCTTTACAAATAAAGAGAAATCACCTGGGAAGCTTCAGAAACTCCCCCAAAGGCTGCTCTGCTCTAGTCAGGAGCTCTTGATAGTCTAGAGAGCTCTGAATGTTGTATGGTTTTGCCTCAAACAAAAATTCTTCTTTCAAGTCTTTAGGTTCACATGTTAAAATGGTGTGTGTGTGGTGGTTGTCCAAAAGACTTGGATGTCTGTAAGGTTACTGCTATTAGAAAAAAAGAAAGTTTGTATCTCAAACAAAGCATATACATGCTTGCAGACTTTTGCAAGAAATAAGAATTTAGTTTTTGCAGTTACGAGTTCTGCCTGAATCTCCTATTGCTTCAGCTTGTCTAGCCGTTTGATAGCTTTGAAATGAAAGTGGTTTATAGGTATTAATTAAAAGGCATTAGCACAATTCCATGTGTTCTGCCTGGATGAGGCCATAGTGATGATAGCTACAAAGCTCCTAGTGGAAACATATGGTGCTTATCAGTTATCAGTAGACCATTGATTAATGTGCCTGGGAATAAGTGTTGCAAGTATTACTCCATAAACAAATTTTCCAAAGTCACTCCACTGGTCTGTCAGTCTCATGACCCAGAAATCTATACATACATATGCAAGGCAGCTGAAGAAAAGAGAAAAGTTTGGCCACTTTTTCTGTCGATGCAGTGCTGAAGGCAATTTCCCTGCTGGGTGTGTGCTGGCCAGGCTCAAGGAAATGAATTATATTTGTGAACTTTGAGTAAGAAAAAGGATTTGGAATAGTCTTCTGTATTGATTCATTATTTATATGGGTAGTCAGTCAATTTTCCAGAAAAGGTCATGTGGAAATTAATTATATTAAGCACTTCCTGATTTATAATAAAAATTTTCTCTTATAGCAACTGATACTTCCTTGCACAGTATTCCTTAAGTTAATACTTGAACATACGATTTCAAATTTCACTGTAAATAGTATACAATGCCTATTTTTACTCCTCCCTAATGATCTTAATAATAGTGGGATTTTACAGGCAATCTGAAGATATTTTCTGATACCAGTGATTTTTTTTTTTTTATTTATAGGAGTTTGGCATTTGAAAATCTGTAAGTCCTACCTAAACTTCATTATACTATGAGAGTTGCAAAATCAGAGTACTGAGCTTTGTTGCATGCATTAATTTAAAATATGGGCAGTTTAAATTCTGTTTTGAAGTTGTTTCTGTCCGTCATAAGGTACATTATTCTTGCAGGAGTTTGCTCTTCTGGTCTGACTGTGCTCTCTCACATCAGCCTAATCACTGTGTAATGTAGCAGTGTAAAAAGCAACGGAGTACAGGCTACTTAGTGAAGAAGGGTGTCCTTATGGTTCAAGTTGCAAGAGTGGGATAAGGACTCCTTTTCTTTTTGCTGTCCTTTAACTGTCTTTTCTGGGGCATGAAAGTCTCGTCCTTAGGGCATTCCCAGACTTCTGCAGCACAGGTAATGATCAAACAAGTTCTGTCCATTACCACTTGGCATGGAAAGCACCTTCCTTTCTGTTGGCAAACAACACAGCTGTTGCCTTGGAGAGTGAAATCGACCTTTGCCAGCCCAAGGCCTGGATACCTCTGTGCCCAAGCTAAAGCCCATTATCTCCAGAGTCAGCAGGTCTGGCAACACTTCCTAGCTCTAGAAAAGAGCATTTCAGGTGCATTACCAAGTGTAGTTTAAGACTTTCTCTGCCTTAGAAACTTCACTCTAGCAAAAGCAAGAATTACCATGTAATGATCCAGTTTAATTGCTGTTGTTCCTGGGTCTAGAAGCTGGAGGTTGTGGAAACAAAAAAGGTACAGAGAGCAGTCTAGAAAAGTGTTTAATGTGTTAAACGACTAACAGTTAAAAAAAAGGATAAGTTCTCTTAAATACACAAGATATTTAAATTAATATTTGGATATTCCTGTACTTGCATTTGACTTAGTTTTGTTCAGCACAGAGGAAGAATAGCAACTATTAGCAATAAGAAGAAAAACTGATGTTTTTAGGAGATCTTAGTTTTATTTCACTGGAAACCTGTTTCATAATCAAAAAGGAAGGGTAGCAGCTTGATTGGAATTTTGGGATATATCCTAGTTTGGAGTTAAAAATCCATCCTTTTCCAGCCTAAGCATTTTTTTAATTCCCCAGGAGAGGAAAGTGAAAAACTGCTACAGTAAGCTCACAGATTGTCTGTTCTACCTTCACTGGGGAAAAGACCTGTCATTACCATTCAAAGTATGCTGTCCTGTGGCTGGTTTTGTCCTAGCACTGCTCTGTCCAAAAAGATTAAACCATGTTCTACTCTTGGAGGATAAAGTAACTTCCACAAGAGACGGGTCTAATTCCTAGTACAGAACTTACAACATATAGAGAAATTAAACTATGCTGGAGTAATAAGGCCTTGGTTAATTGTCTGAGTAACAGCAGTGTGGATTTTGATTTGGAAAGTTGTGCCTTGCCCCACAACTAAAATATGTGTGGAGGAAGGAGGATTTTGCTCACAGATAAGATGAAATGGATAAGAGTAGTAGGAGGAATCCTGTCTTAGATTAAATATGAACAAAGTTTGAAATCTGGCTCTTAATCATCTTAAGTTGCCTCTTTGTGCCTGAATTTCCCAAGTTAAAAAGATACTTGCACTTCTTTTTTTGTGAACCACTCGGTCATATGCAGCTCCATGTAGGACTGGAGTATATCACTGAATAAGGGACTTTTTGTGTCAGACTAGGATATTGACTGATTGCAGTGACTCGTTCATTAAACTGACTCTAGTATGGCAGTTTGTTTCTGTAGACTAGATATGCATACCTGCTGTGTCTGTAGAAACAATTCAAATGGCCAAAGAGACACTGCTTGCATAGCACTTAAATCTACATAGCACTAGTGTTCAACTAGTGAGATTATACCAAGTCAGATCTTGGTTTTTTCTTTATTAGAACAGAATTGTAAATAGTATGGGATTTTTTTTCCTGGGAATGGCCCAAGAGAAGAGTCACGCACTTCTTTGCAATTATTGTGGCAGCTGAATTTGACTAAAGCTGTTTTATGTTTCTTCTTGTGACTTCCTGAATTCCTTTGTGGCATTGCTAAAGGGACGTATGTTCCTCTTCCCATTCTTAGTCTCACTAAATATATCCCTGTGGCTTAGAGTAATGTGAATTTTTCAATCCTAGGCTGGCCTGTGGATTCTAATATCCTGCATACCAACATTCCCACTCCATTGACCCAATTTAGTTCCTGTGATTTTTTATGAATTGTGGCCCATGGACTGATCATTCTCTGCAGCCATTGTTAAATAAGTTACGATAGTTTAAAAGTTACGATAGTTTAAAAGTGGAAACAAGCTGGGTTTCTTCTCTGGAGAGAGTAGATCTACTGATGGCAGGCTAAAAAAAAAAAACAAAAAACCTCTGTCATACAGCATCTTTCTAAGCACTGATTCCTCTGCATCCATTCTAAGTCACTGGGGGAGCTGGTGCCTTTGTGGGATTAAACTGGTCATGTCTGGACTATGGCTGGAGCAGCTGCTGGGAGCATGCTCGGTGTTTAGTTTGCATTGCTGTTGTGTTCAGGAGCCCCAGTGATAAAGCCTGTTGTGGTGGATAATGTATAGGGACAGTACATTGGGATGGAAAACAGGAGTGGAAGTGAGCAGCACTCTTTGGGTGCAGTTCCAGACAGCTCTGCTCTAGAGTTAGTCCTGCAGAAAGGGAGCACTGCTGGCCAGTTCAGTACAATTCAGAACTGTCAGCCCATGCTTTGAGGCTCTGTACTTTAATGGTATTTTGGAAATGTCAAGAATGCTGCTCTTCAGATACTTCTCATACCCCTGCATACCCCAACAAGATGGAAAGTCATATATTTATACAACAGAATAAAAGTTCTGGTTGGATTATTCTAACTATATCTAATGAAAATATGGTAACTTTGTTTTTCTTTAGATGGATGTGCCTCTTTTTTCAGTTTGGATAACTGGAAAAAGTAGCTCATAGTGTGTTATCATGGGCAGTATTGCCAGTTGTTTGTCATGTAGATGGCCTAAAGCACATTCCTGTGATTTTTGCATGTGTTCAAAATACATTTTCCATAAATGCTAGTTGAAGCCTTGTGTGATTACTATTTCTGTTGATTTTATGACACTAAAGGTGTCATAAAATAAGTATCCAAATAAAACTACCTGTATGTCCTCCTCCTATCCGTGAACATTTTGTAAAAATGAGTTGTGATATTCAAATTCTGATATAGGCAAGAAAATTTTCAGTTTTGTGAGTTCATGGTCAAGGTAACCCTATTCATTCTTCTACCTTCAGCATCTTCAATAGGGATGCAGATAAATAGTTCTTACGATTCTTTTCTTGATTGGATTTCCATCCCTAATATATTTTAAATGACATAATGGTATTACAGTGAATTCATTAGGTGAACATTGCAAGAGACTTTTGCCTATACTGCTGTTCAAAAGATGAACAAATCTGGGCTTATTGGGCTTGTTTTGCATGCCTGGCTCAATAACCTTCAGACTACTCATACTGCTTTGCACCTGGTGATAATCTCTGTGTTTCAAAGAAATGTCATTTATAGAAAACTAACCACAGCAGAATTCTAAGAAAATGATTGTAACCATTAAAAAAAATCGGGAGAGGAAGGTTTCCTGGTGTTTAGAATTAGTTATTTGTTGTTAAGACCTTTTTTTAAGGTTCTCTCATTCTGTATAGGAACACTAGCAATCTGTTTGGGGATACCTGCACTTTTTCGCTTCATGCCTATGAGTTCACCCTGCTTTGGAGGAGTGTTGTAAAAGCAGGCTTTAGTATGCCATCCACCACTCTTCAGGGAAAGGCAACTTTTATCTTCTGTTCTTACAATCATGTCCCTTGTCCTCCCTGCCAGCTGGCCTGCAAGAGGGAAAGGAGAGCAAGAGCTCTGTTTGAGTACTAGTAATTTGTAGATAGCTTTTGAGCTGTGGAATTATTATCCTTATCTCATGTGTAGCTTCTTACTCAATTTAAAGTCCTATTGGCAGTTCTAAAATGTTATCAGCAGTGCTGTATATTTGAATTTCATTTACAGCACATCAGCTGCTTGGTTTAGTTACTTGGACTTATATTTGTATATTTGAATTTCATTTACAGCACATCAGCTGCTTGGTTTAGTTACTTGGACTTATATTTTGTGTTCCTGAAGTTAAGTCTGAAATCTATATTGTGAATTGCTTGATACAGAAAATGCTAAATAACATATATATACTGCAAGGAAAATAGGGAATTGAGCTGTTGTCCTCCAAGAAAACTTGATTCTGTACAGCATTTTTTCCACACAAAATCTACTTGAATGTCTTAGAAGTAAGTATTATGGAAGGGGTAAAGAAAGATCTTCAGCAGACATAGCAAGGACAAAGAGAAATGATTCCTCCTTTTACAGAAATCAGATAGTGGTATGAAAGAGATTACAGAAAGGGGCGGGATGGGGGGGATGGTGTTTGAATTACACTGACAGGATGCAGTGTCCTTTCCTACATCACAAGATAAGCAAAAAAAGATAATGGGAACAAAACAAAACCAGTGATTTTGAATAATAGAACCAAATCTGTAACTCTGTTCCAGTATTTCTGGTTGGAAATATATATTGTCCTTGCCCGGGAGGGAGGGTTTGGGATACTTTAAATTAATAGATCTTTTTGCCGTGTTGCAGCGCACTGCGTGTAGCCGTGGCTCAGCTGCCATGAGCCTGCTGCACAGCGACGGCGGCTGCGGAGGCCGGGAGGCGGAGAGCGGCTGCTGCGCGGCCATGGCCAGCGCCTGCAGCGCCGCGGCCAAGGAGGAGAGCTGCAGCGCGGGCAGCGGCGCCGGCAGCGCGCCCGGCTCCTTCGCCGAGGAGACGCAGGGCTACGACGTGGAGTTCGATCCGCCCCTGGAGAGTAAATACGAGTGTCCGATCTGTTTGATGGCTCTCCGGGAAGCGGTGCAGACACCCTGTGGCCACCGTTTCTGCAAAGGCTGCATTGTCAAATCGATAAGGTAAAGGAAAACTTGTGGAAGCTGGTTTTAAGAAGAAATTCATGTACCGGAGCAGTTTACGGTCAATCTAAACTGAATAGAGCTGCCCAAGGTGCATTACCAATGAGTGCTAATAGAACTCTGTAAATTTATTATTCATTAAAGGTGCTGTATATGGCCACAATGTCACAAGTTTGGAAGTTTTATGAGCTTTAGATGGCATGCCATTTTCACAAATTTACCCAGGTTATGAATCTAAAAAATTGATTAAACTTCAAATAATAATTAAAAAAGGAGAGGTAGACAAGTCCCCCAGATAAATTCCATTTCCAGCTCAGGATTATAAAATTGCCTGTCTTTTGCCTATGGTTGTTTCTCTTGATAACTACAGACAACCTGATTTCTTGGTGCAGATAAGGCAATTATTACTTTCAGTTCTTCACTTGAAATTAGCTGCTTCCTTCTTGAGCTGGAAGAGAGAATGGGATGAGGGAATAGTTTTGAACAAAGCATTGAGAGAGGAAGCTAGGTGGCATATGAGGGACTGGGAATAAGATTCAAAGGCAAGAGCAGGCTGGGTTTATAAAAATGGATGATTAAAAGGGCAAGAAAGGGCAGAGAGTACCTTGTAGAGAGCACTTGCCTTAAACCTGGAATGAAGTCATCAGTGTCCCACACATGTGAGTGAGTATTGGATTACATTGATAGATATTATGCTGTAGGATTTTTCCTTTTCAGCATAAGCCCTATTTTTTTCTTAGCAATTGCTCAGGTAGCTCAAATGTCACTTTGGTAGGCATTTATATATTCAATTCTGTGTGACCCATATGTAGAATTGGCTCATTTTCAACCTTGCTTTGCACACTTTTTGTAAAGATTGTTAAACTGTCTTCAGTGTTACTGTGTTTTTCCCTGGCATTTGTTTTATAGCATGCAAAATGGACAGTGCTTTCTTGATTGGTCTTTCATACCATTTGTCCGTAGTTGCATTCCATTCCTTTTTCTTCCCTATCCATCATTTGTAACTCACTAAATGAATAGTATGCCAGCAATTATGTTCTCTGAATACAGTGTTTTGTGGGTTTCTCTGTAGTTTCTGCTACATAAATTCTCTGGAAGAATTTCTCCATGGAAAGGACCATGACCAGAAGTTTGTGCTTCTTTTATACTTTTTCTGTATTTTACTTCATTTCTATGAGTAGTGATGACTGTTTCAGTGAATACTAAACAAGCTGGAAAGCATTTTTTTCTCTTGAGACTGTAGATCATCAGTGTAATATTTCAGATGTTTCATTGGTAGTAAAAGTTTTCCCTCATTCCCCACTGAACTCTGTCTTTGGAGGACAGTTTGAGTGACTGTTTGTAAAAGCAGGGAGGACAGCTTGAAGGGCCAGACCTCTCTGAATCCCTGAAGGGCTGAACTGCGTGCTTTACTGGCATCCACAGATCAAGATATTGATTTGGATTATGTAGTGTCTACAGTATGGTGTTGATTTGCAGTATGTACTGTCTACAGTACCGTATTGATTGAGGTACTGAGAAGCTTCTACAGAACTAAAGTGAAAACAGAAAGGGATATTTTACATTCTCTAAGTACTGCTTTTTTTTCACTAAGTGATTGTAACAGCCTTCATTTGATCAGGAAAAATTGCTTCTCTTTATTCTTCATTTCCCCACTGTCTTAACTCAAGTGAACCCAGAGATTAAGGATTTTAAATGATGAGGGATGGATAAGCATTTTTTGAGTAATTGCTTCTTGTGACTTACACAAACAATTGTAGTTATTCGTGTTGAAGAAGTTGTGGCTGCAACTAGAAAAAAAAATTGGAAAACCTTTTAAAAACTGGACTCTTCAATCTTACAGTGTGAAGGACATGATTAGATGAGATTTGATCTCAGTAAATGTTTGCCTCCCAGAAAGTCTTGGCACCCTTTTAAATAAAGCTGTCTGAAGGGCTTTGAAGTACTATAATTCATGGAAGAGGAGAAGCTTATCTACCTAAGTAACTACAAATGTGTTTACGAATGTTACTTGTCAACAAAATATACTGCTGGAAATTTTAGAAGAACTAACTGCAGGTGCAATAGCTAATTCAATTTCACTCCAGTCTTCTCCTATATCATAGGGCAAAGCTGACTTAGGGTTTGTAGTAGAGCTTGCCAAATAGCAGAACCTCTGTTTATTGGAAAAGCAGAGTTGTGAGGTAACAAGGGGCAGCAGGGAGATCTTTGGGTGCTGGCAGTTCATCCAGCAGCTGGCATGGCTGCAGTTAAAGTCTCTGCCAACTGTCTCAGCTTCTCGGCTAAACCGCTCACTTGTTAAAATCACAGAGCAGAAAGCTTTTCTTTCAAAATTATTCTGGCTTTACTCTTGATACCTGTATTTTTATCTCAAGGGAATTTACAGGAATATTCATTGTACTTTGTAGCAGATGGCCATTGTTTCACAGGTACTGTTGTGAGTGGCAGAGTGCAGTGTCATAAATAATTCCAGCATAGAAAAAGCCTTCACTGTAATGTAAGCTAGAACTGAGGTGCATAAACTCAATTCTGTCACAGGAAATATGTGGAAACATCTTTGTAGATGGACCTTAGCAGTATTTTAAACACGATCCTGATCCTTGTAAATGGTATTTGATGCCTGTTTAATATCCTAAAATGAGTTACTGCTTTTTCCTTACTACACTTCCCTACTTTGGAAAATTGCATTTCATTCTTATTTTGCCCTTTATCTGCTAGTTATTTAAACTGGGGATTTGGAAATCATTATTCCAAATTAATCTGTTGTTGGCAGCTCTTATTTATGATTAGCTTTTCTTTGTAGAAATAAAGCTTCTGTCTTATCAGCAGGCCTATTGAGCTGTCTTCATACTCCACTAAACAGGGTGTTGGTAACTAAGCTATACCTGTGAAAACTGATTTCCTGTAGGTTGTGAAGTGAGGGAACATTTCTGGTAACAAAGATCACACTGGTCATAGCTCAGGGAGCTCTGAAACAAGGCAGGCTAGTTTTCTTTCTTTTACTTGTTTAGGAGTATGATATCAGGCATGTGGTGAGCTTGCTCTGCAAGCAAAACTTGTGAAAGGAAGTTCATTACCTCCTTTTGAAGTGGCAACTTTACCTCCACTTCCTCTAGCAGCGCTGCTGATGGAGTTGCTGAGCAATTATTTCCTTTTCCAGCTAAGAACATAAATTCCTTCCTGGTCTCCACAGCCCACTAGGTTCTACTTCCCCTCGTGCTAGCAGGCAGTGACAATGATCTGGCCTTTGATCCTTGCACCACAAGTGTTCTCTGACATTTTTCCACCCCATGTATTTTTCCATTTTATTGCTGTTTCCATTAGCACTTAGGAGCTTTGATCCCTCATGCCTCTTTAACTGCATTACTTAATTGTGAATCAATATGTTAGCCTACTGCTTTCAGAATGAGCTGATACTGGAAAGTGTGATGGAGGTGATCTCCTTTTTTACTCTGTTTCTAATGATTTTTGTACATACATGCAGGTAGACAGAACCTGATGAACTGGAACAGGCTGTTAGTTACCTTGTGCAAGTTGCAGGCATCCATATTCCATCAGATTCCAAACCTTCACCAGTTAGCAATGACTTCTAGTCTGTTTGCTGTTAAAATGGCTTCAGATGCAAGACTCAGTTCCAAGTCCAGTGTAATTTTCATAGTTACTAATAATTTTTGTGTCTGGAGGTTTTCACCCTGTTTGCTGTATAATGAAATTGAAGGATGACCAACTGATCAAATGGTTGTATAACAAAACTGAGCAGTGTGTAATGTAATGCTAAACAGATGAAGTCAATCTGGAAAAAAAGACAATTTTGGTTTTTTTCTTAGCTGTGATCACCTTGGCTGTTTATAAAATGAGAAAGAACTGAGAGGAGGTCTAAGAAAGTTTAAGTAATTGTTTTGAAGTAGTATGTGAAATATTCTTTGATGTTTGAGCTATGTGAAGTACTTGCAGAAATAGGACTGTAAGTTCTTAGTGTCTTTACATATTCCTCAAGTTTGTTTCCAGAGTACTTAATATGCCATTTGTACAAATAAAATGTGTTTGAGTTTGAAAAGTGCTACAACCCCAGTCATGCCACCTCCAGTGAAACTGTGTGTTTTCAATTTTTCTGAAATTAATTTCATATTTTCTGGTCATTGCCACATAAATACTATTGTTTTTTAAAATCTTCTTGCTGTGTTATTATTTGGCCACTAATGTCTTGCTGGTGTAAAAATATTTTAAATTAAGTGCTTAGAAATCTGTTGGTAATATTGGAATATCTTTCCTTGCTTTTCTGCATTGTAGAGATGCAGGTCACAAATGTCCTGTAGACAATGAAATTCTGCTTGAAAATCAACTTTTTCCTGACAACTTCGCCAAACGGGAAATCCTTTCATTAATGGTCAAATGTCCCAACAAGGGTTGCAGCATGAAGATGGAGCTCAGGCACTTAGAGGTGAGAAGTAGTTTTGAAAATATGTAACCTTGTTTTCATGGACAAGTAATTATTTGAAGTAACTTAAACAGATGGTCATACCTGGTGCTCATTTATGCTGACTCCGTGCATTTTTCTTTCAAGACTAAAGCTACACATATTGGTTTTTAATCAGTATTTAATTGTAGTTAGGTGATTCTCAAGTGAACACCCCAATGCATGACAACGGTACTCATGCAGCTTTCTGCTGAGGATCATTCATGTCTGTCTTTTGATCAGCTATGTCTGTGCTTCACACAAGTTTCTTAAAGTCAGTTTAATAGTCTCTCAAAGTAGCTACATATATTAGTTGAAATAGTTGTTATGGAAAATAATATGTGCAGTTAAAAGGATAAATATAAAACTAAATTTTTACTGAGAGCCTTCTTAAAGCTCTGAATACATGAAACCCTGACCTTACTAGTGGGACAGTAGCAGGCTGTTGGTGGAGTCAGCATAAGTGTATAAGGATTTCCTTGTATGAAGGAAAGATTATGATTCGTTTGTCTTGCACTGTGCTTTCTCTTGAAAATGGATGAGATGATAGTTCTTATTTGAAGTATCAAATCCCTCTTCTGCTCTTCTACAGGACCACCAGCTGCAGTGTGATTTTTCCACTGTGGAATGCCTACAGTGCCAAGGAACCTTCCCAAAGAACCGTCTGAAGGAGCACATGACCCAAGAGTGTCCGAGGCGTCAAGTGTGTTGCCCAAACTGTGCTACATCTATGGCCTATGAAGATAAAGAGGTATTTAGCAGGAGTCCCAGTTTGTCAGCCTGCATTTACATTTGTTTGCTTGGAAAGGGNAAAAAAAAAAAAGAAAAAAACAACTGAAAGGTTTTGGTCTAGAAGAGCTCTTTGTGCTGCTGCACAGCTGAGAAGCTACAAACTCAGGACATGAGCCTGGAACAGGCAAAAGCTGGGGAGAGATTGTCCTTAAGTGCAAACTTATGTGGAACCATGTGGTGTGAGGAGACTTGTGGACTTGTGTAAGAACCACTGATTTCTGACCTTACCATCAGACAGGCTGTATCTACTGCCCATGGAACACAAAAAGCAGTATTTACATGTGCAGTTTTTATGCCTGGGAGAGAGGATGTATCAGGAGATAACTATTTTGGGGAGATCTGCTACCACACAAGATAATTTCTGAATTCTTCTCCTGGCTCTACATTTTTCACTTGGGTGATACTGAGGATAATACTTTCCTTTTGCTGTTACCATTTCTTTATCTCTATATGGATGTGTTTTATCTCAATGACTATTGAATGTTCTTGGATATTAATATTGTGAATTGTCAATCAAATGTGCCTCATATAGTCCAACAATACAATTAAAAACAAACAAAAAAAGTGCTTTCATATAGTTTCAGTACAATTGAACATGAATTTTAGAATCTTATGGTTAAAATCAGATTTCTTTGAAGCATAAGAGCTTTAGGAAATAAAATATCTGCAACTTTATGAATCTCTTGTATAAGTCCAGGAAAAAGCGGTAATGGAAAACATACTGTCTAGGGTAAACGGATTCTCTTTGTTTCTCAGTTGCATATAGCTAAATGCAAAATTAGGTATATAAATAAATATCTTATGTCTGATCAAGGGTGATTAGTCCTCTCTTAAATTGGGTAACTTTACTGATGCTTTCTCCCTTTTTTTTTTTTCCTGTTTGATCACTTAAGCTTCATGACCAAACCTGCCCACTTGCCAATATATATTGTGAATATTGCAACACGGTGCTCATCAGAGAGCAGGTAAGAGACTCCCTTTTTCTCTGTTTATTCCAAGTCAGATGTTTCGTTTTTGCATTACTTCTTTGATCTGAAATTAAACTTGGAGACAGTTTGTCTACTAGCTGCTACATCACTACCTGCCTCTCTCTGAAAATGTCCAGTGCAGGTGTGATACTCCCTTAAATGCTGCTCCAGCCTGCAGTTGCAGTCTGGCAAATCTCTGTAGGATTTTGGCTGCACATCACATTGTACTGCTTCTTGACAAGGGCCATGCTATATGTCTTTGATCTTGAATGGAGTTGAAAAAATACCAACAACTGCCAGTGGTTATGGCTGACATTACAAGAGGAGGCTTTGATTTGGGCAGAGAGGGGAAGTTTTTGTACTTGGAAAGCCACTATTGGAAAGTAGCTATAAGTAAATTCACTATCAAACTGGGATGCTGGCTGGAATTCTACTTGTCCATTACTGATGTAATAGCCATTATTATTTCTTCCATTCCCAAACAACTTCATTGGCAGGAAAATGATCAATATTGATTTGTTTAATTTGGGATGGCAACTTTGTTGATGGCCTGGGTTAAAATAAAGAATGATCTTGTGAAATTGCAAAATATTCTGAGAAACAGGATTGAGCTTAATAATGACAAAGGAAAAAGTCTGTTGTTAGGTAGAATAATGAATTGCAGAAGTGGGGAACAAAGAATGCTGAACATTCATAATAATAGCTGGTCTTTATTAGCCCTGTGCTTCATCATGATGTTTAAATAAGGCAAACACTGGGCTTATATAAAGAGGGATTCTGCCTGTGAAACACTGAATTAGCCTTCGCTCTGTTTAGGGCTCATAAGGCATCAGCTGAAGGTGTTGTGCTTTTGAGGGAGGGTGGATAGGCAGGATCCAGAGCAGTGAGATGACAGATCTGGAAAACATGGACCACAAAAAAAATTGAAGTAACTTGAAGTTTTTGAGGAAGATGATAATAAAGAGAGACACAGTAAGCATTGTGCAAGTAGTCCTTCAGAAGGGAAGGAATTGAATGGGACCTGGCTGGAGGATAGGCTACGAACAAAATGTGTTTGGTCTAGCAAGGAAACCTGAATGCTTTCTGAGGCCTAACATAAAAACAAAGTCAATGAATTGTTACAGTACATACAAGTGGAATGTATAATTTTTATCATCAGCTAACGTTTCTGTTCAAAACTTCTGTATTCCCTTAAGAACTTACATAGGTATAAACTGATCTGACTTCAGTACCTGTTCAAAATCCATCCAGCTGTATCCTTTTTGGATAAGAGGATACTCTTGATGGAGAAGTAATATCAAATCTGATTTGTTTTAGATGCCTAACCATTATGACAATGATTGTCCTACTGCCCCAGTGCCATGTTTTTACAGTGCCTTTGGGTGTCCTGAAAAGGTAAGCCTTTTATCAGTACCTTCTGAATTGCTGACCTACTGCATGATTTTGGCTGTTGCTTTTGTAATGTGTTTTCCTATTCCTGTTTCATTCACCAACCCAAAATCCTCACTGATTTGTGGTTGTGGGTTTTTTGTTTTGAGGTATTTTAATTCTGAAACAGTGTATGTTGATACATTGCATTTCAAAATTGCTTTTTCAAATTTAAAAAGCTCTGTGAACAACTTGCTTGATGACCTTGCTTTATTATTTCATGTTTTCTCAGCTTTCATGTCAGTAAAGTAGCTTCTAGCATTTCTTCCAAAGTTGTGGCCAAATGTGCTTATGAATCCTAGAGTTCCATAAAGAAATTTTATTAAATTCTAAAATTATTAATCTAGATACTCTTACTTCTAGTTTTTTAATACCTCTTGGTAAAAATGGGTCTTTCCCCCTCATTTCCACATCAGTTTTCATACACCATTTGGTACTATGGAGCATTGTAGCAAATCAATGAAGGGAATACAGATTTAGAACACAGAAAAATTCTAAGTATATTTATCACTAACACTCTTTCACCATGTCTTTGTTCTGATTTGAACAGTGTTACTGAAAATGTGCACCATAATTAATGATGGATTCATAGGGAAATTATCACTCCTATAAAACCTGAATTTTTTTATCATGAATGCTCATTAACAAGAAGGTGACCCTCAATACACAGTGCTTGCCTTAGGAATATTGGACAAGAATGTTTTCAGTATAAAATACTCCGTATTTCTTCATATCTCGCTTTTACTTTCAGGTGCACTGTTTGAAATATGCTGTTCCTATTTCTCACTGTATGTACTACTGAAATACTTCATGTTTTTACTCAAAATTGCCTCCATTTGAAGTGTGGGTGTTGGCCTTTATTAGGAAGTTGTTCTCAGTCTTTTCTGGAGAATTTAAATTTTCCTGGAATTTTCCTGTTTTCCTGGAAATGCTGCAGCTTCTGTAAAAATACAATCAAAGGTTCCCTTATTAAACATTACATAGAATTATGCAACTATACAATATGCTATTACTAATGATAAATATTCTAACAAGAATATGTTTGTGACATCCCAAAGTCCCAAGCCAACAAAAACAATAATGCACATATCTGGTCAATATAGCAGTCATCTATGTCAGTTCTATTTTAACTTCCCAAGTTAACAATTCTATGCTGAAATCACCTCCTATCTGTGCTTTTGTTGAACCCCAGCTGTATCAACATCAGGCGAAAGACACAAAGATCTTAGAGGTCTTTTCCAACCTAAATGATTCTGTGATTGCCCACTGGTATTTGAACTCTTTTTTCCATTTTTCCTAACAGTGATCTTAAATTTGGAGCTCTCTGTTGGTAAAGTGCTATTTTGTCACACCTTTGTCCTTGATTCACACTGCAGCTTTTCTCACATGACAAAAGCAGCTACTTGTTTGATTTTCTTCAGAGCCACATTTAAAATGTGATTGCAGATGTTTGATGCGTTCCTAATGCCGTATCTCTTAAATCCTAGATGCAAAGGAATGAACTGGCACGACATATGCAGGAGTTCACTCAGGTTCACATGAGGATGATGGCTCAGAGTTTCCAGAATATCAGTGTTACTGCTGCAAATCCTGTACCCTTCATCAATGGCCTACCCTTTGAGCCTGCCCTCTTCTCACACGTGTCACATGCTGCCTACAACTGCAATCCAGAAGTTGAAAACTTCAAGGAAACTATTCAGCAGTTGGAAGGTCGTCTGGTAAGACAAGATCACCAAATCAGGGAACTCATTGCTAAAATGGAGACTCAGAACACTCACATGGCAGAACTCAAACGTACGATCCGAAATTTGGAGGGAAAGATTACTGAAATGGAGGCACAACAATGTAACGGTATTTATATCTGGAAGATTGAGAACTTCAGTGGACTGCAGAAAGCCCAGGAAGAAGAGAGACCTGTAGTGATGCACAGTCCTGGCTTCTATACAGGGAAGCCTGGCTACAAGCTGTGCTTGCGCCTGCATATCCAGTTACCAAATGCTCAGCGCTGTGCTAATTTTATCTCTCTGTTTGTGCACACTATGCAAGGGGAATATGACAGCCACCTGCCCTGGCCTTTCCAAGGCACCATTCGGCTTTCTATTTTGGATCAATCGGAAGGCCCAGAAAGGCAGAACCACGAAGAGGTGATGGAAGCCAAGCCAGAGCTACTGGCCTTCCAGAGACCGACAATTCACCGCAATCCGAAAGGGTTTGGTTATGTGACTTTCATGCACCTGGAGACCTTGAAACAGAGAACCTTCATCAAGGATGACACGCTCCTGGTGCGCTGCGAGGTTCTCACGCGCCTGGACTTGAGCAGTGTGCGCAGGGAAGGGTTCCAGGCCCGCAGTACTGATGGAGCCATGTAGCCTGCAAGCCTTAACCAGAGCAATGGAGCCTTACTCATGCTTTTCTACACGTGCTTCATTGTCCACAAAGGCTGTGTTTGTAAAAGATCATAGCTGATCTTCACCTGAATGGAACTTTGTTGTTGCTGGTATATTTTTCTCTATATGAGGTCATATGTTTAAATATTTGGTAAGGTTCTCTCTTAAAATAATAAGCTACTTTTGTAGCAAGCTAAATTAATGAAGTGTTAATCAAAACTTAACTGCCTACAGGAAAATCCTATTGCAGAACTTGTGCATCTCAGCTTGGTAAAACTTTAGTCATATTGAATAGACCTGTAAGTCTTTTCACCTCAGTGCCTTGGAATAGATGCTGTTGCAAGGAAGGAACAAAATTAATAAAGATGAGGGATTTTTTCTTTTTTATTTTTTACAGAGCTTGGAAAAGTTGTGAGAGTTTCTATATTGACTTATCTAGAATTTTGCATTGGCTATGTGTCTCTTGAAGTTTGAAGTTAAGACTTTGTTCATGTCACCGAGGGTTCGAGTATGCTTTGACCCTTCCTACCTTCAGGAAGTTGCATGTTGATGCAGAGTTGATGTTGGTATTTCCAAAAGATATAAGGTAGTGGAGAAGGCTAAATGTCTCTGAGCTGAGTTCACTGAAGAAATATTTGTAATGTGGTCTGAAGGTGCCTCCCTAATTCTTTTTATTTTGATAAATCTTTCTATAAGTGTGTGCTCTAGAATGTCAATCACAATCATCAAGAGATGTGAAAGTTTAGCATTTGAATGAAATCCCTTTGTGCTGGTGGGATCTCCTAGTGCTGGACATGTTTCAGGTTGTGAGTGCCCACATGAGCAAAGGGATGTACTAAACAGAGAGGGTGATGCAGAATTTGTTTTACTGTTGTTGAAACCCGAATTTGTACTAAAGCTGAACTTGTGACCTGCATCTGTTCAAGTGATCTCTTGGTGTTGTGGGTGATATACCCAAGTCATCCCCTGTGAATTCTCCATGGGCAGCTGGCCATATTAGCATCCAGCTGCTGTGGGTATTTCCTGTCCCTTTAGACAAATAGGAGCTGGGCAAACTCAACAATTTGGATGGTAAGGAAAGCCTATTAATTCAGCAATGTGAGGAAAAATTGTAATCCTGTTTGCTTTTAGGAAGAAAATCTGGTTTTCATAGTTACTCATTTATCAAACACTAGATTCACTGTGTCAAAGAGGTTCCTAATGCTGTGTGTATCATTGTTTTCTGTACTGATTGTATGCCATGTAAATGTTAGTTTTGACCAGTCAAAGCTGAATAGTTCAAGTTCACTGGTGCTAAAAATTTTAACTTTCATGGTGCTGATAAAGTTCTGAATCTTGACTTTAAAAGGAGAGAAGAAAAAAAGTTTTGTTCACCCCATAACCTAAGTACATGTCCAGATACTGAAGAAAGAACTAAACGATGCATGAGCTTATGTGTATTATTTATCCAAGCTAGTGAAACAACATAAAGACTGGTGACACTGCAGCTTCAGAGATACTGAAGAGTGTTCCAACTATTTGGCATCATCAAAGCAATACCAGTGGGGAAAGGGTGCATTGCTTAATATAAACAGGACTAAAGAAAGACTGCTCTATTTTAGTGGTTTGGGAGGATACTCTGCCTGCCTGCATGAGAGGTAAAAGTTCCAGCACCCAATCTTCCACTTTGTTCATCATATCCAGATGAGTAAAATTTCTTCTGCTAGTAGAACCTATCAGATGGAAGAGGGATTGTGTTCGATGGAGTATTGTCACTACTGGAATGTGAACTTCCTGGCTAATGGTATATGCAGTTAGTTGTTGGTGACTTTACTTGATTCTCTGTCATTGGGGACAGGTGAGCATATGTTGCTCACAATAGGGAAAGATCTCAGCTTGAAAGCAAAGTAGATTTTATAATGAATAGCCTCATCCTGTCAGCTGTTCTGGAGTGTCTTCAGTTGGTGCATCCCCAGCAAAGCTGTTCTTAACCAAGAGCTGTCAATGTCCATGGCAGTGCACAGAGCCACTCTGCACAGAAGCACTGCACACGAGTTCTCCATTTTCAGGCTGTGTTACCTATCCATGTTTTTTCAAGATGCTCAAAAAACTGCAATTCTCATTTGGTCCCCTTCTTGTTTTTTGTGGGGCAGGAGGGGAGGGAGGGGCAGGCAGTCAGAAAAAACACTTGGCATTTGAGAGCTTCTTGCTACTCCAGGTCCTTCCTCAACCCTAGAAATAAGAAAAATGTCCTTATTTCTGTTCAAATCATTTATACCCAAGACCCACTAAATGCATTAACACTTTCTTTGCTTTTGAAGATTTGCATTTTGAATGGAATTTTTGCTTTGAGCCTTTATCTGCTAGATCTGATGTACTTTTGCCTCTGAGGAGGAAACTCCCTGTGGTGGTAGGGTTTAAATGAGTCAGGTTAAAATTGTACAATAGCACAAGCCAATAGGGAATAGAAGGCTGCTGCATGTATAATTCTGTATTGGCCACAGTAACATGGATGCTTTATTCACTGCTGCTATTCTACTGGTTTTGTATTTTTATATTACCAACTGGAACTCTGAGTGATGACAAATTACTGTAATATCAGAATATTACATGAGAGACTGTCAGAGCTAATTTTCTAAGTATCAGTTAAAGCTTACTGTCATAAAAAAGTTTATAAATGTTAATGAAATATTTATTCATGTACTTGTTCCATTTTCCTCATTCTTCAGATCTTCTTTTGAGAACTTGTTTTACTGTGGTGGACTGAGGTATAATTGCTAGAACTATTTAAATGGAAGGAGAAAGGTCTGCAGCATTGAGTTGTCTCTGAATCAAAGAAATATTTTAATTAACCCATGTCCTGTGTAACTTGTTCAGCAGTGGGGTTTTGTTCTGTAAATCAATGCTTTGCAGCATTACTAGATGTCAAGATGGTTTAAAAAGTGGCTTAGCTTCTTTTATCTTCCAAATTTCTGTTGTCTTTAACATGATTTAATTCACCAACTCTTAGTATGTGTATTTGCAAAGCTGCTATGGCACAAATTTTCCAATTATAATATATTATGAACGTGTTATCTCTTTGCCTCTGAATGTCTTCCCCTGCAGGGCAGGGAAAATTATTTTGCTAAAAATGTTAATATGTAATGTATATGTGGGAGCTCAGATAATGTGAGATGTATAGTTGTTTTTTAAGCAGTCTCATGATGTGTCTGGTCATGTTTGCTATCAAGGGATTAAACTTGCTAATGAAATGAAATCAGGGTGACCTTTCTAGTCTTATTTAGAGATGGCAGCAGACCAAATACATTGATGATGGATGCAAAAGATTATTCTGTGTCAATGTTAAAGGTTTGTATTGGTTTGCATTTGAACAAAATGGAAGTACTCCTGTTCCCTTGGATGAATTGATTGATAGTTTAATATATTTTGTAATTAATGCACATCTATATTTCTGACAGAACTTTAAAAAATAAACTAATTAAACTGTGCACTGCATGTTGCATCTTTATTCATATGCAGGGCTATTTAAAAATATTAACTGATACAGGACTGCTGTGGTAGTTTCTCTGTCTTGTGGGTTTCAGAGGTGGGTGGTATCATATAGCATCAAGAAGGCAAAGAATATATTTCAAGATAAAAACCTGGCATTTATTAAGAGTGTTAATAGCTTTATTAATTACTAGAAGATACAGTTCAAGATATATTTATCTTCTAGATAAAATAGAATAAATATTCTCATAATCATCCTGTAATTTAAGATGTAACTCACAAAAAAGCTGCACACTATCACCTCTCTGGCCACATCTGCTTGCTTGTTTTATTTGTCATAAAAGCAACTGTGGGCTGAAGCTTTGTTGCAGGAGACTGAGATCAGAAACCAGAGGGAATTCCTCTGTCAGTAAGAGAGGTACAGACTTTATTGCAATCTCTGATTTATCTCAGCCTGGATCTGTTTATAATAGCATCTGCAGGAAGGGATATTCAAAATCTTAAGATTCTTCTGAGTAACGTTAGTGGTATTGCAGTAATGTGCTGTTAATGTCAAGTTAATTATGAGTTTGTCTTTCATCCAGGTTGGTCCTAATAGCTTCCATGAGTAATGGATAGGAGGGTTTGCTCAGACATTGGTTATCTGTTGTGTTAATCCATTTTTAGTGTTCCATATTTTAAGTGCACTAAAATCTTTTGGTGAGATGGAGTAATAATGACCTTTTTTTAAGCAGGAAAAGCTGGAATTTGCAGCTGCCCCAGGAATGGAAAGTCCATGTGCAGAAGCAGAAGAGCAGCAATATAGGAGCACACCTGTGTAAGTACAAATGTACATGCACCTTTCTGAAAAAAAATGGCTGAAGTAGAGATGGACCAGGATACTCTGACTGGATGTTTTCCTGAGCAAATACCAGTTCATTGCAATGACTTCACAAGAAGAATGTGTTTACTTTAGCTAAAATCCTTAACTAGTGCCAAACCATTGCTTTGCTACTTTCCTCATCCCCAAAAAGCAGGAACCCAGCTCTCCAGCTGTTCTGGCTGGAAGGAGAAACTCCCTGTGCCATTCCTTACTACACTGTGCTAAACTTCAGCTCTTCTGTGACGTCTCTCATTTAGGAGCTGTGACTATTTAGCCTGTTCCAAGACAGCAGAAGTCAACAAAACTTCCTGAATTAGCCCTGAAAAAGGTTGAGTGTGGTATTGGCATATGCAGCAAATAGAAGACAATACAAGGGGAGGGTAATGAACCAAAAATGATGAGGAGGGAACCTAGAGCTTGTCTGGATGAAATGAGTAAGAGGGCTGATGAATTCTGCCTGTTACTCATCTTGGATCAAAAAAAAAAAAAAATCTCCTACCACTCAAATAGGAATTTTTTATGCTAGCACAAAAACTTACCAAAGGAAACATTGCCCTGGCACTGGTCTCACCCTCGTCATTTACCACCACTGAGCTTTTGTCCACTCCATCTGGAAGGGAGAGTTTGACCACACTGGACTGAGTCAACCCTTGTGCTCTCACCACCCTCACAGGACCTGACAGTCTTAGTGACCTTGAAGTACCAAATATCAGGAGCTGTGGCCTTCAGGTCTTTTTCCTTTACTGGTTTTTAAGTTTTTACAATAAACCTAACCACCTTGATAAATAGACATCTCTGAGCACACAGGCAGATACGTGCTTAAGTTAATTTTAAGCTTGTCAGGGCTCAGAATGGGTGAAGAGTTAATGGTAGTTCTTCAGTCTTTTCCAGTTTGCAACAGCATAAAAAAATCCAGCCCCCAGCCAGAGCTGTCCTGTTTCTCCTGTCCTCTCTTTTTTTCATTTCCTCTTGTCTGCACAGAAGCAGAAAGATTCTGAAGTAGTGGTCATGTCTTGAGTCCCTCCTCACCCATGTTTTATCACAAGTGGACCTGTTGCCACCATTTCTCAGACCTTCTAAAAGACTGCAATTCTTTCAGTGTCAAAAAAAACCTGTAAAAAATAATTTACCTTGCTAGTGCATGCTGAATACAGAGCAAATAAAGACTGAGCTACAGCATCGTGAAAATATTTTTTCTGCTCAAATGCTGGGGCCCTGCTTCCCTGTCTGTTCCTCTGGTGATCATGTTCTTTGAACATGTTTGCTCCACTGAAACAACCACTTGCATTTCACAGCTCTGAAAGTTGGATTTTGGCTGGGTGTTTTCCTCTTCCATGGAATAGGAAACTTCATGAAACTGTGTGTGAGGAGGAGATTGTGCAATAGGAAAATAATTTCTTTATTAGCTACAGTCCCAGCCTCAACTAATGAGCCTTCTTTTCCTTTTGGTTTGTGCTCTGAGTGATCTCTGAGGCCATGCAGCCCAAGTGTTCCTGAGTTCAGTGATTTCATGCTGCTCCTCTGCAGCCTCCAGGAGCTGGCTGCTCTGGCACGCCAGGGGATGCTTATTGCAGCCAGTCACCTGCTGATGAAGCAGCAGAGAAGCCCTGGTCTACCCATGCTCCTGAAGATCCCAGCTGAGAGTTTCCCACTGAGGTACCAAGCAAGTTTGACTTGACTTGGGCAGACTTGACAGGTGTTGGCCTGGGGCAGAATGGATTCATAGGCCATGTTTTCTGGTGGCTTTTGTCCAGAGACTTATCCCACTCAACAGTGAAGGGCACAATGCATAAACAGAACAGTAGTTTAGCAGTTTGGTACTGACAATTTTGAAAAAAAAAACCTCCTCCATTCTCTTAGCTGATTAGCCAAAATACAGATATCTTTCTAGCCTTGTGATAAACTCTCCAAAAATGTGAGGTTTCAGTTTCTTAGTCCTCTCAGACAGAACCTGATTTCCATGGAACTTGGCTGATAATTGACACACTGGAGGAAAAAAAAAAGAAAAAGGCAACAATACAAACCTTTCCTTGTCTCACCTGATGTCCAGACTCCTGCTACAGACCAGTATTAGTAGCTTGCTGGTTTTCCCTTCTGTCTTCAGCAGCAGCTTCTCCTCTCTCTGCATGCTCACACAGCAGGTCTCAGGTGAAGGTGTGAAGTCCAGGAGTTTGGCCTGTTAAATCCTACAACAGTATGCCTGAGTTAGCACTTGTATTTTCATTCTGGTATTCCTTCCTGCATGGACTTGTTTCTCTCCAAGATTTAACTTTGTTTCCATTTCTGCCTTTAATAAAAGAATAGTTTCAGCCAGGTATGACCTTGGCCTTTGCTAATAGTGTTAAGGAGCGAAGGTACTGCCAGGGAAAAGTGACACATACAAGTGTTCCTAGTTTCAGTATCACACCCAGGTGTGATAAACTTCACAGTGTGGAGTTTAGACTTGCCTAAGCAAGTGCCTCCAGTGTGATTCACCTTCTAGAAACAACTCCCTGAGCTTGAGTTTCTTCATGCAAAAGTCCTTTATACAGGCATGTGCCTGTACTCATCCTTCTAGATAAAATGCAAGGGCTGAATATTTTGAATTCATCTCGGTGATTTGTACAGTGTGTGCTTTTGGATCCTCTGGGAATGGAAGGAAAGGGATTTAGACTTTATATGGGTAGAAGCATAATTATCCTGAAAGGCAAGTCACTACTGTTGGGAAAAGGGAGGTCAGACCACCAAACAGCCAGGACAGCAGTGAACAGCCAGAGTGGATTTCCTGGTTCCCTGGCTGCTTTCAAACAGCAGTTGAAACCAAGTTGTGAATGCAAAGGAGCCATATTTTGACCTCTGCCTATTTATGGTTCCTGTATATTCTCAGTCCAGTTGTATTAGTCTCAGATAATAAAGGAATTATAAAGATTACAAAAACTCAACACAAAAATTAAAAATATATACATAAAAAATACGTTTTAAATTATTAAATGTAGTATTATATTGATGTACTGTATTAAATATATACAAATGTATGCTATAAATCATGTATAAGACATAATAGTAAGATAAGATCATGTATAATACATAATAATGTATCTATACAAAGATAAGAAAAATAAATTCTAATGAAAATTGCCCCAGTCCAGTCCAACCGTCCCCAGGTTTGTGAGCCAGAACTGTGCACCCAACACCATCACATGTCCTTACCAAAATGAGAAAGGGTAAAAGCACAGGTAAGCCTTTCTCCCATGGAATTGTAATTACTCATAGCTCCTTTGAGCCGCATCTCTAATCCTGTGTTCAGTTTTGGTCTCCTCACTGCAAAAAAGACTGTCAGGGCTTGGCCCATGGGTTCTGCTCTCCTCCTCCCAAACCCACATTTTCTGCAGTAACACCAGGTACAACCCGAGCCAGAGGCCCCACAGGAGCCAGTGCACACAGCAGGGACAGAGGTGAGGAGTGCCACTGTCTCGGGCAGAGCCTGGGGAAGGGAGGGCAGGCTTGGAGGATAAGAGACAGGGACAAATTTGCTTTCCTCTAAGAGTCTCAAAAGCCCATTGGAAGTTTCCCCAATAAGGGCAATCCCAAACAAGCAATGTAGGAAGAACACATCTGCAAAGTAAAAAGTCACTCTCTGAAAGGCCTAGTTCTGCTCCACTGGTCTCTCCACAGTCCCTACAAACAGCAGTGTCTGCTGCTGAATGGACCCTCACTCTCCATTTCATATAGAGCTGAGTCTTTGCAAGCACTGCCAAGCCAGAGAAGGACTGGAGAGAGGCTGCTGCTGCTGCCCTCTGAAGGCATTACCAGCTCTGTGAGTCAATCAGCTAATCACCAGTTAATCAGGAAAAAAGGAAAAAATATGAGAGAGGTCCAGAACTTGAACAATTTCTTCTCCTCGCTGTAAAGCCCAGGCAAAGGAGGACAGCCATGTTGATACAGACAAACAGTGGATTAGATTAAGCATTGGGTAAAGCCAAAGAAATAAGCTTTTGAAAATGGGCTTTTTGATTGTTTGCCTGACAGGCGTGGGTGTCTTGTTCACACCAGCTCATACATTTCAATGAGCTAGGAGGAAGCTCATGACAAATGCTCTCAAGTCTCATTTACTGCAGCATTTACTTTGATTTCAAAGAGCAGGACTCTTTTAACAACTACAGGACACTCTTTGACAGGGGAATGGCTGGATGGTGGCAGCTCCTTTTCCCTGAAGTTGTTAAGGAAACTTTCCTGTCTGACCAGGAGTCACTCTGGCAGTCACACTCCCACCACTCCAGACTGGCACTGCTGGGAACAAAGCCCCTTCACAGTGAGTGGCTCCAGTAACCCCATGGGTGCCCTCTTGGCTTGCTGCACACCCCACAGTCACAGTCAGAGAAAAGGTTCCCTTACCATCTCAGTTCTGGGTTTCCCACAGCTCAGGGGTGGGAGTGTGACTGCCAGAGCAGCTCCTGGATGGTCAGAAAGGTTCCTTAACACAGTGCTGTTGAGGATGAGCCACTGCCTTTAACCAGGACTGTGGGTCCAGTGGGCAGCATCTCTCCAGTCTGCTGCAGGGCTTTCAGGGAAGAGAGGTGTTGAACATGTAAGAGCCAGAAGAGAGACTGATGACATTCAGTGACAGGCTGAATGGAGGAGCTCAGAGGAGCTCCATCTGCACTACCAAACACACTGATGCTCAGCATGCAATCGCCATCTACCACTGTCTTCTGAAAAAAGCAACAGGATGGGGGAAAACCACAAGAAATCCTCTGCATTCACTCAAACACGTAATGGACAGTTGTTCTTAATCTCTGAGATTCAACATTCCAAATGTACATCAGAACTCTTCTCCCATTCCCACAAAAAA
>VZRH01000335.1:111303-155839 GCA_013397555.1 Urocynchramus pylzowi | reverse complement strand
AAAAAAAAAAAAAAAAGTAAAAAAACCCAAACTCAACAACCACAGAAAACTCCTGTATGTGAGCCAATGCAGCTGCCTTCATAAATTTCAAGGTCAGAAAAATTCTCTGAATCCAATCTATTTTGCAATGTAACAGAGGTTGTTAACTGCACAGTCTATAATAATTATGCTACAAGAATTATCAACTAGCTCTTGGCATAAGAGGGAAGTAGCTTTGAAGCCAAATGAGAGACACTTCAAACAGCAACTCCCTGAATACTCTTGCAATTCACAGCTACGGAAAATCTGCTCTGTGCTATGGAAGGAGTTTAGGGTAGGTGGGACCCTTCAAGCCATTGTCTTTTTGTTTAAGGAGTTTGCTTTCCTTTTGCTCATTGCAAAGTCTGGTGATCAAACTATAATTAAGCCTCTACCATCTGTTATACCAATTATTCAGTGAAGATTAATCTAGCCAGCTATTTCCTTTACCTGTATATACCTGTTCTTTAGTGCTCTCTCCCATACACGTGAGTCTCCTACACACAAGCCCACATTTGTGGCCCCAAGAGTGTGTTGGCCATGCACAGCAAGCAACTGTTGATAAATAATGACAATTTTCACTTACTTACAGTTCACTTACTTATGCACAGAAGTTGTCACTTCTTTTTATCACTTGGTTTGGAGAAATGTACCCAAACTACTCAAACAGCTGAGCTGCCACCCCTTGTGGACTTAGGACAGCTTCCACAAGACCTGAAGAAGTGCTTGGGGTAGGATTAGCCCTCTGGAAGGGATGAGCTTACACACAGGAGAGATGTAAACTGGCACAACAATGATACAGCACTTGCTGTCCCAGGTGGTAATTACTAACAAGTGTACTCCAGGTATCTTCAGATGCAAGTGATGAATAAGACAGCCAATTCTCAGGTGGCAAGTGGCAGTTATTTAACAGCATGCAATGTTGAGCACCACATTGATGAGAATGAGCTGTACCTTTGCTGGAAAATTGCTTTAAAAGCTGCTACCTCTGTTTTATAGCTTTTGTTTATGTAGCTGAATGCTTGGTGCCCTTACCTGGAGCTGTTGGGATAGCAGGAGGAAGAGAAAGCCCTTTCCAAATGTGTGGGCAAGCAAGAATATCCCATTGAACTTATTTTTGTCCTGCCAGATCCACCTTCCATATTTGAAATATGAATAGGATGACTAATTACCTCCTCTTTGCTCAGGGAAATACCAAATACCCTGCCCTTCACACTTTTAATTAACAGGAAAATTTGCAGTGACTTTCCTGCAGAGAATGTTGGCCGTGGGCTGAATTTCCAGCTCAGGTAGCCCTGGGAAACTCCCTGGGCACTGGGGGGAATCCACAGTGCCAGGGTGGGTCTTGCTTTCTCACCTGCTTTCCTGAGAGGGAAGTGGTGCTGGCTCTGTGCAGACCTGTCCCAAGTGGGCAAGGGGCAGCCAGGGAACACAGCCAGCCTGGCCTCTTCCAGGAGCTCAGACACCCACTTGGTGGCTTTGTCTAACACACAACTTTCCTTCAGGGTGAGGGAGGTGCACTCTGCCAAGCCCAGGAGTCCTGCTGCTGACATGGGGAAGGAGCCAGGTTGGGAAGGAACAGGGAATCCAGTTAGGAAATTACTCTGAGACTACAGCAACATTAAGAAGTTTGCATAACTTAGCACACCATAAATATCACAATTTGTCTCTCACTACACCTGCAGTTTCTCCTCTGGGGGACATAGGCTGCCTCGAAGAGCCAAATATTTTTCATCTGCTGACTCAGTAGCAAGTGCCAAAAGGCCTTCCAGGTGAACCCATTGCCATTTGGACCTAAAAAGAAAAGGCAACCCAAACCCTGGCCATCAGTGCCAGCAGCAAGATATACTGCAAGTCTTCTGATTGATAAAAAAATTAAAAAATAAACCAAGTTGCTGTCCACGTGCAACAGGACAGAAGCAGCCCTGCTGCCTGGCAATAAAACCATGTGCTTGGCTATGGGGAATATGAGGAAAAAGGCCAGTGGTACTAAGCATAGCCTCATCAATAAGTTTATGACAGAATTGCATGGACACAGAATAAATCACTTACCTTAAGAAGGATACAGAGTGAAACGGGAAGGCAGATTCAGTGTGATGAGAAGTGACTCAGTCTAGGTCATTATCGAAGTAGAAGGTAACAGACGTTGGTTTTCTCAAGTTGGTAACCACGAGGGTAGAAAAGACCCACCCTGTGGCCTTGTCACAGCTGTGTGACATGGTCAGCAACACAGTGCAACCCCAAACCAGAACCCTGTATCCAAAATGCAAGTGTTTCTCATGCTGCAGCTCTGGCACGGGGACAGAGTCTACTTCCAGAGGACTGGAAGCTTCCTCAGCAGAGAGCAGCTGCTCAGCACTACCCCTCAGAGCTATTCCCAGGGCCCTTCCAGGCCAGCCTCACACTGCCACAGTGGCACAGCTTTCCAGCCACCTTCAGGTTCACCCAGCCTGTGAAAGAAAAGCACTCACAGAGGCTTGTGCAATCTCATGTGGCCTAAATGTGGTGGTCACGACCATACACTCAGTGTGGTTTACAGAACAGGTTGTGTTTACTTCAGTTTACAAAGTAAAGCCACCAGCTTTAATTCTCTGTAAAAACAAAACAATGGGGGAAGTGCATGATTCAGAGGGCTTGGTGCAAATTTTTGCAAAGTAACAGATACAAAACCAAAATAATTAAAATCATACATATGTGTAAAACAAAAGAAATTCAAGTTAAAACCAGGACTAATTCCTATTAGCCCTAGAGATGATCCAAGAATATGTCAGGAAATAAATACATCATTCTAGTTTTCACCATAAAAGAGGGTGCTGCTCTCTAATCAAAATGGTTTGGGTATTTACAGAAGGCAAATGGGTTACAGGAGAAACAGAAAGAAGAAAAGCATTCATTCATTCAGAGTGAACTGAAATGCTGCAGGGTGACCACCTCCCCCCACACCTCAGTATGACTAAGAGAAGACTAAGTCACAGCCAGGGGGCAAAGAAATTAACTGTGAGCAGAATTCCATCATCTGCCCCACGCTGGAGGGACTGTGCCGAGGTGAGACCAGCGTGGCCTGGCTGCCACCACAGAGATTCCGAAGTTCCTCCACAATCCATGGCTGCCCTGGGGCAGATGACAGTGAGTTGGCCTGGTCAGTCCAATTTATGAACAGGAGAGCAATTTATCCTACCATCCACCAGAAGGGAATGCTGCTTAAAGGCACATCTTCCTGACCTCTGCTGGACTTTGGGTGCTCTGAGGAGGAGGAGGCAGCCAGCACAACTGAACCTCTTTTCCTGACATGGAGAGCACAGCTGGTGATCCAAACACTCAGCCTTTCCCCAAAGGCCAGGAGCTCTGGTGACAGGAGGGAAAAGGAGGCTCTTCCAAGTATCCCTCTCAACACTGCAAACCACAGTAGACAAAGCAACACCCTCATCTAACAAGGCAGCACGGTTTGTGCTCATAGCTGATGATGCTCATAGCATCATTTCTGATGCTTTGTTGCCAAATAATAACTGGCTCTCCTTTTGCTGCATGTGCTACTAATGCCCAATCCTGGCAGGTCAGAGCTGTACCCCAGTGCAGCCAGTGGAACAGAAGATGTTTAATGCCCAACAGAAGCAGGGAAAATTCTGCTGTTAATGTCATAGCATGCAAAAAACCATCCCAAAGGCTCATCCTAATCTTCTGTTTCCTTGTCAAGACACACTTATTTACCAAGTACCACTTGGAGTAGATTCAAGTGGTAGTTGTGTGGTGTCCACATTTTTCATGGGATTTGACATTTAAGGCAGCACTGCAGTTTACCTCTAAGCCTATAATAACACTTGCAAATCTGCTTAGTAAGACATCAGCAGAGATGTAAGTAAGACAGCCCAAACAGATTGGATCTGTCCCCACAGAAGCAGCACTGGAGTAGCAAGTGATGTACAAAGCAGACACTGCAGGTTGCAGTGCCTGGCACAGACACCTGCAAACTGGACCCACTCCTAATCTTCACACTAAAAACAAAACCAAAGCCTGCAAAGAGCCCTTGCTGTTATGTTAAAAGCTATACTGCACTGAGTCAGATACCACTGGAGGTCAGGAGCACTTCATGAATACACTGAGACAAGACTCCTTTCCACACCCTGCTGATTATCCTCGGTCTCAAGTGCTAAAAGTACCAGGGTAGGCCCAGGGTGAAATACTGATCATCACCTCCTCACCTGGAGTCACAGTGGCCCAGTGCTGAGGAGCACCTTTACATCTCCCACACAAATACAGCATCTCCTACCTATTTGATTTTCTCTTTCATCATAGCCCTATCAACACTGACATTCTGAGAGCAAATTGATGCCAAATGCTCAGTATATTTTGCACCCAATTTACACACCCCAGCCATCCTTTGCACCCAAATTATACCAGAACCCCTAAGATATGACTGGAACCAAGTAAAGTACATATGAAGTACTCAGCTCAGTCTCCACATGTACTCTGTTCTCTTCGGGCCTGGGAAAAAAGTAAGTCTGATTAATTCTGATTTGGACTTTTCATCCACGCCCATGGGAAGCAAAATGAAGGAACTCCTCCTCTCACAAGCCACTTCTTTCTGCAGGATGCAAATGATTTCATCCCTGAGTTCAACTTTAAAAGAGAAATGAAGTGCTCAGCATTCACCACGCTAGCACCGGAATGCAAAGACAACTCTGAGCACAGAGGTCTCCACTGCAGGGACGAAGAACAAAGAAGAAGCACAATTGGGAAAGATGGAGAAAAGCAGAAAGAACTCAATTTGTATCATACCAAAGAAAAAGAAGGAAACCTGATGCCAAAAAGTTTATACTAGTAGAGGGAGAAAGCTTACAGAAGGCAGACTGTGCTGTTTAACAGCAAAACCTTTGCAGCCCTCAGTGGTCATTTGGGAGCAGCCTGGTACCTCCATCAACAATGATCCCAGACTGGTAAAAGAACCCATCAAGACAGCATCCTCAGCCATATGAACCCTCGAGCCCATTTCAATGACATGAGCCAAATTCCTATTTTTCTCTTTTTTTTTCCCAGCAGGGATGACACGCCACTTCGTCCAGCTTAGTGCACACAGTTCTCCACTCCTCAGGCAGCCTCTCCTAGCTGACAGAGGTGCAGTTCAGCTCGGCAGGGTCCTGCCTGCCGCCTGCTGCCACGGCTCCCTGGGGGCCGTCGGCGATGCTGGGCTCGCTGGAGCACTGCCGGTGGTGGCCGAAGCAGCCGGGCTGCAGCAGCAGGCACGAGTCAGGAGCGTCCGATTCCTCCGCCACCATTCCCGGGTGCATCATGGAGGCCATGGCCAGGAGCTGGATATCCGAGGGAGCGTTGGCGACCGTGTGGCGACGGATGCTTCCACATTTCTCCAGGTAAGCCTCGCCCTCCTGCTCCGTCAGCGGGGTCAGGGCCTTGGGGCAGGATCTGGAGTACCGTCTCTCTGGAAGAGAAAGGGGAAGCAGGAATGGCCAACAGCACACAAACAGAGCACTGCCCACACGGCTGGGCTGGCCTCGGGTTACGGAGAGAATTCAGCGCGCAGCTACTGGAAGTGGAGTGCCCCACTTCATTACCACTGGAAAGCAGTCAGGAGCTCACTAGTTCATACTGCTAGGTGTTGGGAAAGGAGACCTGCCTCTGCCCCAGAGCAGAGAGACCTCCCATCCTGCTGTAGGGGCTGCTGCCTGCGAGAGAAGTGAGCCAAAATGCCACCAGTGTAGCCAAGGGACTCTCTTTACCATCCTGAGAGTCTTCTCTTTTATCAAGGGGTGAAGACCAAGCCGGTACTCTCACATGCAGGTTCACTAAAATAAATGACACTAAAGTGGCACAAGTCTCAAAAAAAAGAAAAAAACCCATTCAGTGGGGATTTGAATTGCCATCCCTGTCTCTGAAAAATTTCTCTCAGGAAGTGCCATTAGCTGTTATCAATGTGAAATTCCTGATGCTCACATTGCACTGTCTCTACATCTGCCTAGGAACAGGCCATTCTGTTGGCATTATGCCACCAGATTTTTTAAAGATCATGCCAGAAAAAGAACATTGCATCCACTTTGCGACATGTCTGGTTTGGAGGCTGGACACAGAAAACACTTAACAGTGCACAGGAACAGTCCACAACAGCCTGGGGAAAGGGAGCACAAGGGAAAGGCAGTATTTGTGCTGAAGAGGAAAGGCAGTGACACAGAATGGGTGGGTGTGGGCTGGGCGATCTGCTCAGCAAAAACGCTAAGGAGGAAAAACGCCAGGTCTAAAGCACAGGCCCCAGCACAGCACATGTCAATTCTGACACTGAAAGCTTGAAGGAAGGCAGGGGTCAGAGTTTTGCCTTGGCTCACTGTAATCCCACCCCAGCAGGTTGAATCAGACACTGTTACTGTTCACCTGCCGGTTTCCACCCCCCTGCAACGTTCCATGTGATTTTAGACACCTCCTGCGGGTGTATCCCTGCAGCAGCTGATGAAACCATTCCCTATATGGCTCTTTGTTTCTCACAAACTTCTCTGAAGTGCAGGGTCTCATTTCATAAAGTCAGAAGCCTTTAAACCATATAAAAGACTTCCAACTAAGAATGCAGAAGAGTAACAAAATGCAAAGCAAAGCAGTTGTCACTGAAGGTTATAAGAGATTTGGAAGCTTGTATCAGGAAGAAAAGCAGAAAACAAATTATTTGTTGCAGAGAGGAACAGGTGAGCCAACGCTTCACCCTGCTACTGTCAGTAACGCATCAATTCAAAGTGGTTCATTCATGCTTAAAAGTGTATGCAAGAATCATTTCTGAGGCTGGTTACAGCAAATACACTCTTTAGGTTTCATCTGCAGCTCAAGCCACAGCAAGCTGTAGTGTTAAAAGGCATTAGGATATGACTCTTTTGAGAAAAAAATTAGGTGAAATTAGGCTAAACTCTGAACATGCATTTATTGCTTTACTTTTCCCCCTTTACTTTCTTGGCCACAAAAGAAAGTCTCTTAAGGGAGTTGTCATGCATAGCTGAACTAGAAATTTTATTTATATTTTGGTGCCTTATGGCCAGGAATATTAACTGGGAGGAGCTCTTCTAGGACTTTTTTGCAAGCATCCTCAGATCAGCAGTGATGTGTGGCTGTTTTATCTTCCCTCCTATCCCCAGTATAAACCCTGCCTCTTAGCCAGCTGGATCCCTTTGGCATACTCCACCCTTTCCATGCAGGTTAAGGTTAATTTACACAGGCAAAGCAAAAAGGGTGCTAACAGAGCAGGTGGGAAGGCTGCCATCTTCAGTTCCCCTCTGTGAGCAGTCCTGTCCCCTTTCACACCTCTCTCACTTTAAATCAGCTTAAGATACACCAGCCTTGCAGGCTGAAGCCTTATGTGCACTCACAGCTAGGATCAGACACCTTCAGACACATTTCCCAACTCTCACTGACCCTGAAGGCTCCAGTCCAGAGGGCAGTCTGGCCCCCAGAGCAGCTGTGTAGAATGCAAGCACACCCAAAGCCCAACAGCACCCTCCCCAAAAGCTGCTACAGGGAACCTGCTGGGCTTCAGAATTGTTACAGGCTGCCCAGTGAGAGAAAAAATTGGTTCTGAGAAAGCAAAGAGGTGACTGAAAGAGGGAGAGGGAAGAGAAAGAAGTCTGATTACAAGTGAAAGTTAAGGAAGAGAAGCCACCTCCACAGCAGCACTGTGAAAATACCAAAATTATTTGTAGAAAAGTGCAGTTTTGCAGTCCCTGTCTTGTACTGCAAACACAAATTCTTTCTTTCCTCATGCTCAACACAGGGTGGAGCAAGGGTAAAAGGCCACCTTGGAAATATACACAAATAAATGACAGCTAAAATCAAAGTAAGTTCAATTGTTTTAAGGTATATAGACTTTACAAGGCCAGCTTGTTTAGGTTTTTTTGTTTGTTTGTTTTGTTTTTTTGGTTTTTTTTTTTTTTTTAATGGCACAAATGCCTTGTTCAGCTGGCAGAAATCCAGGATGGCTAGAAACTTCATCACAGGTCAGGCAGCTACCTTTCAAACTATCCCAGCAGCATGCAGCTGTCCATAAACAGCAAAGCAATCAAATCTGCCAAAGTCCAACTTTTACAGGGGATTTTGGTCTAGATGGAGCCCTAGGATCAGATCTGCAAATCCACACTAAACTGTACAACCACGTTCACTTGCACAGAAGATATCTGATTGCCCAGCAACCACAAGAACAAAAATCCTGAGCCACAGTTTTCCTAAAGCAATGCCATGGGTTTATTACAGGCTCAGATTGTCTGAGTTCCAGTAAGTTCTCCTACCACAATACCATCTTTGCCCATATGCTGCTAAGTGTAGTACAAGGCACATTGTGGGCCTCCAGCTTGCTCCAATTTTGCATCGAAGCAAAGGCTAAAGCTAGAGAAAACAGAGGGAGACTGGAGCTTTCTTCACTTGTTCCATTTAAATCTTGACTGTCAAATCAGTAACACTATGCCCATTAGCTAGCCAGCCTCTTCTGGCCAGCCACAAGTGTAAGCAGAGCTCCTGCATCATGTGAAGAAGTTTCACAGAATAATCATGCTCTTCCTTAAGTGAGGTGCCCATTCTCTCACCTAGACATGTTTAACCATACTTTAAATACAGAATTTTAATTGGAATTTTTTCTTTTTAAACAGAATCCTCAGATGGAAGGAAGACTTCATGCAAAATCCCTGTTATCCCTCAGAATCAATATGCAACAGTTCTGCTGTTTGCAAAAGCTGACTGATGCAGCAGCTGAAGCAAGCTAGCAAGCAGGCAGCAAAGGACCAGGTACAGTCTCTCACTGTGGTGAAAGCATTACACCAGGCATGGACAAAGGGGTTTTGAAATCCAGTCCATGTCTAAAAAGAGGGGAGACTTTGTGGGGGTGTGTGTGCAGTGATGGGGCACTAATAGTTCACTAGGTCATGGACAAGAAAAAGCCTGTCACAAAAACCTGTATCCAGAAACATTAATCAGGTCCTTTTCAAGGGTGTTTTAGACTTTATTTACTGTCTCTCATGGAGTCATGCACTTTTTCCTTTTCCAGCAGAAATGCCTCCCATTGCCCAGCCTGTGTACCCCAATAATAGCTTCAGTACAATGTGCATGTCTTACCAAGCAAGCAGGTGCTACCAGAGGAGCTGTGATCCTCACACAAACCTAAGAATGGTGATACCACCTGCTTGACCAGTTCTTCCAGCCGTAGGTAGCCCTCAGTGGGGCCAGTAGGCTCATGGACACTCTGAAAATCAAACACAAAAAGCCAACATAACCGTTAAAAGACTTTTTAATAAAGCCTGGGCTCTGTCAATTCCCTCTGCACTGGAATATCCCAACTGTGTCATATCCCAACTGTAAAGCTTTTGGAGCTGATGGAGGTTTGGGTGCCTTTCAGGTCAATCTCCTTGTTCAAGTTACAGCCACGCCCTACAGACACTGAGCAGACAGTTCATTTTTCTGAGCAAGTGACAGGAAGGTACAAGGTGTGCTCACAGTTCAGAGGATGTGCACAGTGCCCTGCAGCAGTGCCCTTATGCCAGGGTGGCTCTACCAGAAAACACCTCTTTGTAGAAAAGCCTTAACACGCCTTGGGCAAAGCACTGCTCTTTCCCTGGGCAGGACTGCAGGCAAAGCACCCTCTGTGGTTCAGCTTACAGCTGTGAAGATGGTAGATAACACCAACCAATTTAACAGCAATTTCAGAAACCGTTCAGACCTAACTTCCTGAGAAGCCTCAATAAGCTTTTTTCCTCAAATGCGTTGCTTCGAGATCCTCTCTGCTCTCAAGGTTCTTGTATTAAAAAACACTCAGGGAAATTGAGGTAGCACTTTAGTATCACCTGCTGTTCCAGTCTGGGTCACTGGAACATCAGAACAGTGAGAGTTCATACAGAACTACCAGTTAACCACTTTGCAATTTTGGTTGTGCTTCATAAAGTTTAATTCTCAGACACCCATTATGGTGGAGAAGAACTAAAAGGCACCAGGCTGTGTGGGGTGTGGGAGGGAAGGGATGTCACCCAGAGGGACTTTGAAAGGCTTGAGATATGGGCCTGTGCAAACCTCATGATAATCAACAAGGTCAAATGAAAGGTCCTGCACGTGGTTCAGAGGAAGGCTGGATGGAGCTCTGAACAGCCTGGTCTAGTGGAAGGTGTCCCTGCCCATGGCAGAGAGGCTGGAACTAGATGATCTTTCAACCCAAACCATTCTGTGATTCTATCAACTCAAACATGTAAGATGGCATTTTCCAGGACTGTCAGCTAGGCAATATGAGAAAAAAACAAAACTGGCTGTATTTGCCATGCTTAGAAAGTATTCTGTTGAGATCTGGATAAAGAGGAGAGTTACCACAGATGCTCTAGATCTCTTGGGAGAGGCCTTTGAAAGATGGCCTCTCATTTTGCCTGCTGCCAAAAGGTATTTCTCCTCTAATGGGCACTACTCAGCATCCCAGCCAGCCAAGGTGCTGGTGTCAAGCAGCCAGAGCCACAGTTCATTAAAATTCCATTATCTGATGTGATGGAAACTTGCCCTGTCCTTGCAAAGTTGAGAAATCAGGAAAACTGGGGCACAAAGAGGCTTTCAGACAAGCTAGAAGATGAAAATTTGTGGGGAAAAAAAAAGAGTCCAACACTGTTTGTAGATGGGGAGGAGACGTACCAAAAAAAAATTTTAAAACCCAGCTCTTTCAAGGCAGCATCTTTACCTGTTCCCAGGAAAGCTCAGGGTATCCAAATTCAGCTCTCATTTTAACACTGACCACTCCCAGATAAGCACATATCACACTTCCTTCATCACATCCCTACTCTCCCCACTTTTCCTCCAGTGTTTGTATGGGTTCAACGAGGTCAAGATACCCGAATTAGTCAGATGAAGAAGAGCAGAGGTTCCCCACCTGCAGAATTAACAGCATCTGGACAATGGAAGCTGGAATCTTTGTCTGGACCAGGGGAAGGATTTCTTCCAACTTTACTTTTAGCAAGACCAAGTCTCTGAAGCCAAGAAGAGCAATCTGACGGATAGTCAACTCCTGACCCTAAAAAAACAAAGAAGGCAAAATCCAAGTGTAGATAAAGGGATGTGTGAGCATCGTACCAGCACAGGGGCACACAGACAGGAGGATTCATTCTGCCCATTGCTGCTGTGGGAGAACACCCCCCAGTCATTCATGCTGAGGATTCATGCTACTCTTTAATTTCTTCTCTCTCAGTCTCACACAAATTCTGAAGCGGGCATCGCCTCATCTGTGGCACCACTAGGTTTGGAGTGAAGCCAGAAATGGGCCTGTAGTCCACCAAATGTCTATGTATGTATTCATAAAACCCACTTGCCATCCAATATGCTCACAAAAAAGCCCAGTAGCTTGTGCTTCTGGCACTTAGAGCTGAAAAAGCAGAGAAGGTTTGGTAGGGAACAAAGTTGTCTCAGAATATTTCTTAACTAAACACAACTCTGACCTATATTGTACCCTCTTTTTGCTCAACGTCTGCACTTTAGACCTTGCTGATATGACAAAAATCTCCAAGTTAGTCCATTACAGATTTTATGATTTAGGCTGGAGCAAAGCAAGCAAGACTGCTTGAACCAAACATAATTTTAAAAAGCAACAGCTTTAATATCCTCTGCAAGGCATTCCTATTCTACATCAACAACACAAGTGAGCAGGCTTAACAGATGATATAATATTTCTCAGCATCTTTAAACACAGTCTAACTCCATTTGGCATTCTGGTGTTACCACCTTCCCCTCTGCTATGTTTAATATCTGCATGACTTGCTCTTGCCCCACTGAAACTCAGTAGCAGAAATTTTCCTCCCAGCCCTGCCCAGCACTTTCCAGCCTGAAACGTTTGCCTTTTTCTTCTCAGTATGTTAATCTCTGCCCCATGGTCTGCATGGGAATCTTTTTATGATCTCCATAACACACTCATAACATAGCTAATATTTAGCACTCATAACATAGCAAATATTTAGCTAGAAGAAATTAACAGCAGGTAATCATTAATTCATAACAGGTTGCATGTCATAATTAACAGCATTATCAATATGTAAATATTAATTAAAACCAATAGTATGTAGGGGAGCTTGGCCATAAAAAACCAGTTTGCTGTTTTAAACCATCACTGTGTAGGGAAAAAACATGCAGGAAAGACCTATCTTGAAACTATAATTCAGCAGCTGCAAACTTTTTATTTATATTATGCAGTTTAGTCCCATTAACTTCATACCCCATTTCAAAATGCAAATATGTTTCTGTGCCAAGCAAAACAAGATTTGCTATTCTTTTTTCCACACCAATAGTCACACCAACAGCTGCTGCAACTATACGAAAGCCAGTGAGTGACCTGTTTACATAGTTTCCCTCTGTACAGCAATTTAACCAACTTGGCTGCTTAAAGGTCATATTTCTGCAAGAGCTACGAGCCTTGGGGTTAAACTTAGCTGAGATAGGAGGCTGGTGTGAGTTACTACCTTTGGTAACATATGCTCACACATGTGGCTGACTCAGTTTCATTCTGAATGGGTAATTGCTAGGATCACAGAAGAGCACAAATAAATAATCCTGCTGGTATTTGCAGGAAAGGATAGGAAATCAAGAACAAATTGACTTTCCCATCTACCAGAGCAGTGTCCAAAGAACTGCAGCGTGATGGAAGGCACTCGCTGGATGAGCTCTCCTCACATGCTGTGACACACCACATAAGTGCTTACATACAGTTCCCTATTTCTAGGAAAAGCCCAATCTTGTTATTATAATCTTGTCTTATGCCAGAGCACTGGCCTGGCATAAGAGCAATTTCTATTTCTTGCTGCACCAGCAATTCTCTCTGTGGTAGCCTAGAGCAGTTCACTCTGAGTTACATTCTTGGATGTATTTAGGCAGCTTAACCCATACATTAGTGTAGTACTTAGGTGCCTACAAAGCTTTAAATACCCTGTCTGTTTACCTTTCAGTTCCTCATCCAGAAAGTGGCAATACTTCCCAAACTTTACAGCTTTGCTGATATATTTTGAGTGACTCAGATACTGTGACAGAACAAATACAGCAAAAAAATTACACTTTCAAAGAATCTCAACATTCCATAGTCATCCTTTTACCACTGACTAAGTTACTTCCTAAAGCTTTACCCACGGTGTTGTAACTTCTGTCCCATTTCTCATCACAGACATTTAATAGCAGGGCAGTAGATTTTTCTGTTAAGGGGCAGAATTATTAGCATCAGTGGTATGATAGAGTCAGCTCAACTGTTTCCACAGTACACAGGTAGCTGCAGTGCAGACAAACCCCTGCTTAAATAGGTCACTCCCTCAGTGAGAGTTAGCTGCAAAAGGAGAGAAAGGGAGGGTATTATAGCTGCACAGTTTTACCTGTCAAACACCTACCTTCAAGCATCTGCAGCAAGGAAAGAAAAAATAAACACAGTAGAAAGGTTAGTGTCTGTCTTTGCAGAAGTCCTTTCTGTTTTAGGAAATGCCAGCTGTAATAGGATTAGAAGAAAAGGGCAAGCTTTGAGCTTTACCTGCTGCCTTTCAAACAATACAAGGGAAAAATAATTTTTAAAGGCTCTGGAAATAATGTCTTCCAGAAGAGGCAAAAGTCAAGGGGAGGAGGCTAGCATTTCCAAGAACGTCATTCTCCACATGAGGTACATTTTTCTTTTCTTCTGATGGCAGAAAAGTCAAAATAGGCTCGGGAGGTAATTAGACTGCTCATATAGAAACTCTGAGTAAAACTACATTAAAAAATGATACAGCTCAGCACTTCTGATGGAATACTCAGCCTTCAAAATACCCAGTGTAAAAAGATTTCACATAAAGTGTTCATTCTTCCTCTACCCATAGACTTACATGTCCCCTTACTGAAGCTTCAAAAAACCCAACTGACAATTTCCCAAAGGCACAAATGGGATATGTGCCCTTCAAAAGTCATTAGGGTGAGTTAAACACCTTTTCTCCTGATCTAGTCTTCAGATGTATACCTCTAAGACAAGCTGTCAGTGTTGTCATCTGCACCAACAGTGCAGATGCTATTAAGCTATTAGAAAAAGAAGGAACAATAAATACAAATAGCCCAGAGCTTCAGTCTAGACAAGGTATAGTCCAACAGTTTCAGTGTGCAAGCTTGGCTAAGCACAGAGAGTAGACAATAGGGAGTAAATTCAGCCCAAAACACTGTGCTTGTCCAGTAGATTTTAGCAGTCCTTCTTACAGTTAATATTTGGATAAACTCTACTTCCTCCAAGATTTATTTTAAAGGTTTTGACATGTATTTAGCCACTGGCCAAACGGTGCTGCTGGCAGAGAAGTTACCACTTGCCATTAGCAGGCATTGCAGTTACATTGCTTCACGTGACTGAACTGTAATTAGGATTACCTGGACTGGGTAGAATATTGCCTGGAGTGTAGGAAGAGTCTCTGTAAAATAGTGATCCCAGATTTCAGACAGGACATCAATGCGATCCTCACCTATGAAAACAGAGATTGGGGCAAGAGCTTTACTGACAGGGACACTAAAAGCAAGTTGGATTTTCCAAGTACTCTCTAATTCCCCAAGCAAGTGACTTCATTCCTGCAGTTTCTGCCCAAAACTGGACATCACCCAGCTAAGCTTCCCCTTAACAGACAGAGACACAAGGCTGTGACCACTGTTTGTTCTGTGCAAAACATGAGACCAATTCCACCAAAAGAGTGAAGCCCCTCTTGAACCAGAGGCTTCAACTCCACAGCACAGGATTGTGCAATTGCACAGCTCACAGTTAACATGCTCAACTAGCACGGGAGAGGCCACACAAAAACAGCTGAATCTGAGCACCAGCAGGTCACAGCCAACATCAGCTGATCATCCAACATCATCCTGCAACTGAGCCAGGGAGAGCATTTAGAAGAGCTGAGCCCCCTCCAGCATCTTTCAACCACCAAGCAGCAGTCAGGTACCTGTCAGGAATCCCAACAAAGGCACTAATGACAAATGAAGCACTTGTGAAGGATCCCAAACAAAACCCACTTGTGGCCAACCCTTATATGACTCTAATTCAAACAAACATCCCCAAATGTAACTGGGTACTTAAACCAAGGCAGACCAAGCTATGAATCTTGGGATTCCCATAACAAGAATACAGTCATGATCAAATTGTGCTCATAGGTTTGACTTTCAGAGCTGTGCACTCCTCAGCGTCTGGGCCCAAAGCCTCTAAGTTTTTTAGCTGAAGGTTTGCAATGTTTATTTCAAGTTTTAGAGCAATCCCTGGAAATCTCAGGTGCAAATAAACTCAGGGTTAAAATCACAAGCTTCTGATAAAAGAATTTTCCAGGATACCTCCCACAAAGCCTCAGCTGGAGCTCAGAAGCAGTCTAGACTCAAGGAGCAGTAATGGAAGACGGACACTCAAGACAAGTTTGAAGGCTCATCCTCAAGGTCACTAAAGGCCCTACATGAGGAACTGGAATACATGTAATATTGCAACTCAAAGGAGCCTTGTCACTCTGTACTGAAGCACTCCTTGTCTGCAGACTTCCACCCAGACTTTCACTGTGCTTGCCCATGGGTTGTGCTGCTTAGGACACAGCCAGAGAGCAGAGAGCCAGCAGGACTAGATCCTGCAGACATTTCCCTTTGAGCAGAGAGCCAGCCCACTAGCAACCACAGAAAATTTCAAAGAGATGCTTCACTGTGTCAGGTATGACTACAGCTTCAAAGCTGGAACTGCAGGCAGGCAACTACCCAACACTCCCACAACAGCTACCCATTACCACAACAGCCAAGTGCAAGCGAAAAAGACAACAGGAAACAGATTAATCGAATGTTTAAATTCTTCCCTCCTCTGCCTCCCACCCAGGACTACAATGTTTTGCTGTCTGGAGACACAATGAAATGTCAGAGATCACTTCTCTTTCTGAAGGGGAAACAGGAATGGTTTGTTTCTTCAAGAAATCGTAAATCCTGCAGGCATTGAAAGAGATTCTGACAGATTGTATAAAGGAAAATCATGTTAAAGAGGGTGTGATTGAAAAATAGACACAGCTAAAACATTGCCATGCCCTGCAGCCACTCTGTCTGGGTGCAGGGACATATAAGTTTTCCAGGAAGACAGAACTAACCAAGAAGCATGTACAAGAAATCCTCATTGCTGTGACCACAGGAGCTGCAACAAGCCCACACATTATAACAGAAAGGTGCCCATGAGTCATCTCCTGCAGTGATGCCAGCCTGCACAGCAAAGTGGCTCCAGTGCCACTTCAAGCTAGGGACAGAAAAATGAGGCATAGAAGGTGTTTTGCTCTCTGCCTGGGAAACTTCATCTGACGCAAACTACCTGAGCATCTACAAAATACTCTTGGGCAGCTTATTACGGACTCAACCCAATTTTCATAATGCTAAAGCAGATCCTGGAATAGTTTTATATGAATACAGAAACCAAAGTCTCTAGTAAGCTGTGCAGCATTCATTCTGAAGAGCTGGCAGTGGCAGGATAGGTACCCACATCTTGGAAAATGCAGGAGTCTGCCCTTTTTTCCTCCTCACAGGGCCAATGCTGAAGAAGCACACCCCAAGCAGGAGGCTGGCAACCCCTTAACTCCTTTGGGGCCCAAATCCTACAGCCTGCCAGCTGGGTGAAGTCAGTTGGTGAAGAATGGTGCAGAGGAATCCAGGTCCAGCAATGACGTGAGATTACAAGCATCTATTGGCATTTAATGACCCACATACAACACACTGGTGATTAGCAAGGGATCTTCCCTGCAGGCTAGAAAACTGGGTCAAACCAAACAGCAGCTTGGTTTTGAATAAAAGATGTGCTGGCTTTGCTTGAGCAAACAGTTACCAAATGTGAGCAGCTTCCCACACGTCCAGCACTGAGTGGCCACACCACACTTGCCTTGGCCCACAGGCTCTGCAGCAGAAGTTTGAACACAACTCCATGTGTGATCAGCTTCTTTCCTTAAGGGTTTTATTCTCACTGGAAGGACTGTTCTTTTCTTTAAATTTATACCAACCATGATAGCTCAGCTCTCAAAAGCATGACAAAGAAACCAAAATTATGCTTACATCAAGCTGCAAATCACATTGAGAAATGAAAGGCAGAAGGCAGCTCCAAGCAGTTTTGCAACAGCATCCATGTCCAGACCAGAGCTGCCATGAGCCCAGGTTCAGGTGCCACACGAGACCCACACTGCTGCTTTTGTGATACAGTTATGGCTGGTGGCTCTGGGGCTATTCAAACAACCCACCCTCTCTTCAGCCTCACAAGCGCTCCCAAGGGGTTGTGTGACACCCCAGGACAGCACCAGACAGGGCTGTACACTTTCCAGACATGCAAATCATCTCATCTGACCAAACATCAAAGCACATCTCCCTTCCAAAACAGGTTTCCTACTCTACTTACCTTCACACAGCTTGACCTTCTCCTCCATAAACAGCAAGCCTTTCGCAAGGAGCTGGTTCTGCCAAGAGAAAAGAGAGGCATGCATTTGCCTTTTATTTATTTATAATGAGCATGGAAGAATGCATTTTGTCAGATACTACCCATTTTGCATGCATTAATCTTAAGATTAGTCATATTGTAGTACCTTCTTCCAGCACTGGGCTCAGTGTGAGTGCTAGACATTCCTTAACCCCCTCTTGTTCAGCTAGACACGAGAATGCAACAGACACAGCAGCTGAAACATCTCCCAGAAATGGGAAGTCACAGGGAGGGAGTCAAGAAAATAAAACAGTTCTTACCACAATGGTGCACCCACATATGCTATAACTCAATTACATGATGGAAGCGACCAAAGAGTCAAGTGCTATGAAAATGTCCCACTCTCTTCTTCTTTTTGCACTTGCTCATTGCTTGTCTAACTGCACAGTAGGCCAAGTTCAGCTCCCTAACATCTACTTCTCTATTCCTACCTATTATCTTTCCATGAGGCCATTCTTTTGTATTGACAAGTTGGATCATCTCAGTATGCAGTGTCAAGCAGGACCTGGTCTTTCTAGATAAACGTAACTCTCAGGGACCAGACAGATCAAGATATCAATATGCCTGTTTGCAGTTCAGGACATCTAAATACCTCATTAGCTTTTTGTTCCCACTTCCCAAACTTAAGAATGATGCAAAAGCAACACCTATCTTTTTGTTCTCCTGACAACACTAGATGAATCAGTTGTTCTGAAAAGCTTTGAGAAAGCCCGAGAAAGGCACTGCAATCCCACTATTGCTGCAGCCTAAAAAAGGTACAGAGATCATACTGATAGAGAATATAGGCCTTCTGCCTCTCTGAAAGGATTCAGTATCAGGGTAGCCCACAACAGTCAGAGATGACTCCCCCACTGTTCAGTTTTCGTTTTTAATGGGGAATCAGGTCAAGGCTGCACTTTTGAACCTTCCATCAGCCAAGGAGCAAGGCACATCTCTGTCCACTCCCAGAGGACACTGCTGTTACCTCACTGCCCAGACACCACAACAGCCACCTGATGAGCTGCCATGGTACATCCTGCCCTGGTGCTCCTGCTCTGCACTGCAAACCTGCCTCCTGGAACCACACTCCAGCCTGGCTCAGCCCTGACACAGAGACAGGCATCTGTGGAAGCACCCCAAGCCAAGAGAGCAGCACACCTCTGCATCCTCCCTTCAACAAGGAGCTAACACAAAGCTGGGTATAAAAAGGAGGAAACATTGCTCTGTGACATTCTCAGGCTGGGAGATTTTTTTCACCTGGGCAATGACAACAGGAATTAGAAAGCTGGATAGATATGTTCATGCAATGAAAAAAACTGACAACACTTCCAAATGTTAGCAATGAGCAGAAGGTGACAGTTTCATGAAGATCCTCCAGCAGAAATATGGGCTTTGGAGGGAAATATTAAGTTGTCGGGATGTCCATTCAAGTTTTAGATTTGTTCAACAGAAATAAATGACTACACATATCATGCTCTGGACAACAACAAAAAAACTTTCCAGGAAGAACCAACAGTGTAAAAAAGGACAGAGAAAGAAGTCTGTAATGAAGAAAACAAGGGGAAAAAAGTGAAACACACTTACACTATAAAGATTTTTTTGCTTGAACAATAGATAACGTTGGAATGATACGGCACTTTAATCCTTCCAAAGGCTTTCAGTTCATTAATAAAAGTACTTAATTTCTTTGTTTTTCAACCTGTAGCTCTAGGCAATTACTTCTCATATACTGCAGGGGAAATGTACAGCTGGTCTTTAATACTGTATTACTTTAAACTACTTTACAATATAAAGGTGTGTGTATATATATATACACATATGAGGGTGTGATGCCTATTTTCTTGTGTTTCTCTCAGGAAATATGAATTCCTCCTCTATCTGCCATAGAATGTTAGATTTCATTTTACGTATGTTTCCCATTCTGGATACAATTTTCCAGATACTTTGCCTAAAAGTTAATATTATTGATATTTTTTACTTCCAGAGATGTTTTTTTTTTTCTTTTGCAGCTATGTCAGCAACCAAAGAACACATTTGTACATACTAATGGACAGCACAGCTGTATCTATTGTAAAATAGATATATTAATCATTACTCCGTGGTAACAAATTTATAATGCTCCTATGAATGTGTTATAGCAATTCCATGTGCTAAAGAGATTGCATAATCTCACTCTAAAGGTTTCCTTAAAAAGAGATTAGGGCTATATAGCTACTGTAGTTACTGCAGACTTTTCACTTATCCTCTCAGATTTCTCCTTTTCCTGTGGAAGAAACTTAAAATAATAACTAAGTAAATCAACCACTTCATTACCCTTCTCCCCATCCTAAAAATATCTGGAAATGTTACTTCTCCATCTTTTTTGCAAGAAGTCACAGGCTTAGGAATTGATTCAATACAAACATTAATCCCTCAGAGCAAGCCAGACAGGCAAATTGTCATTAACAAACCCTACAGGCTCTGCTGACAAATCAATACAAGCAACTCAATGCAGCTGCAGTGGAGCTCTGTATCAGACCTTGTCTAGATTACAAGTCTCATTTTGCTGCTGCTGCATCCCTGCTCACCAGAAGCACAGAGCTAAGAGGAAAAATAAATCTTCTATTTAAAGCAAGACCAGATAAAGACTCATACCAAGTAAGCTTGAAAGGTACATTTATTTGAAAAAGTTCAGCTGCCACCTTCCATCTCTTTGCAGTTACAGCTGAACAGGGATGGGAGCTTGGGGGAGCAGGGATTCCCTTCCCTCCCCATATGAGCTTTTCCCAGTTCCCCAGGGTGTTTTCCTCACCCTGCTGCTGGGACACCACGGGATGCTATATGCTCATTGCAGGAGGTGCAATTTACTCTTTGCTGCTCTGCTGTGCAGAGAAACAAAGTCCCAACTTCAAAACATGTACATGCAGTTGTGAAATCTGGAGAGAGATGTTTTGCAGCAGATAGAAGTGACCTTGTGAAATCTCACAGGCTGACCCCTTTTCTCAGAGCAGAAAACCAAAATAGCTGACTCAGATACACCAGTAAGAAGGGCACCCAAAAGAAAGCTCTTAAGTAAATTTTTAAATGTCCTAAGTTTTTAAAGACAGGACTCAAAGTCAAAATAATCACTTTTTATTTGTTCCTCAGTAAAGATCCTCTCACAACATGTCTGTGTTTACTACTCTTTAAAGTAAGTCATACTCAAATCATTGGGAATAAAAAAAATTTTGAAGGCAGTCGGACACCATCTTATAAAACACACACACTCTCCTGATAATTCCTTCCTTTTTTTCTGGCACAGATATTTTCCTCTTTCCCTTCCCTATTAGAGAAATTGAGGCAAATTTCTCCATGCGTGCCCAATGGAGTAATACCAGTCCCACCATCTTGCCAGAAGGTGAAAGCCATCCCAGGCACAAGAGCTGGAGCTCCTCTCTCAAACCAGCAGTGCCCTGCAGTGCCCAGCAGTGCCCAGCACCTTCCCCCTCCCTCCCTCCCTCTCTCCCACTGCAGGAGCTGGGCATTCCCAGTGGGGGCCCTTCCTGTGCACGCCCCCAGTACACCCTGGGCATAATGGTGCCCAGCGGCCCGTGCCCGAGGTACATCAGATGCTGCCTGTCAGAAGCACCCAGTCAGCAGCATGGGTGTGGTGCCAGCCTCCAGACAGAGCCAACAGGAAGGATTTTGGGGTGACAGCCATGCCACCAGCACAGCTTGCTCTGCTGTGAGTGCTACATGCAAGGAGAAGGACAGTGAAAAACAGCTGAGTAGCTTTGGCCGCAGCTCCATGGAAAACATCAAGGAGGCTCAAGCCTCCAGGCAACTTCACATCCTGTCTGAATGCCAGGTCTGCAGTACAGCAGGTACAAATGAATTCCCCTGCTAATAACAAATAAATCATCATCTTTGAGGGAAACAGGTTTACACAAACATCCATTTAATTATGGATAAATTCTGCTTTCCCTTAATGTCTCCAAGCCAAACACGGCCAATATGCCTTTTAAAAGCCACCTACAAATTAACAAATTGATATTAGTTCATCAAACAACATAAGGTTGAAACAGAAGTTAACTGATCCAGACCATACTCAAAATAATTGACCTCATTTTGCTGGGTGAAATAAAAAAAAAAATTCTACAGAACACTACAATGTTTCTTAATTGCAGCCCCCTTTTATAGGCAGTTGAGGCTTTATGTTCTAGGGCTAAATCACACTTTTACACTCTACTACCACTCTTTTGTGCTCTACAAGCATATAGCCACTGCTTTGTGGATAATCTGATGTTAATTTGAGAAAAAAAGCATCACCCAAACTTACTTGGCAAGTACTTTCTACAAAGTTATTGCCAGCTGCACACTAACACCTACCTAATTCTTGGCAGTGTTTCACAAAATACAAATTTGTGTGAGCTGAAGCATTTCTTATCTAGAGCACTCTCCCACCCCCATCCTTTTTTGTTTAACAAGAGGGGAAATACTGACAGAAGCAGAGAGATCACTTCAATCCCACATAGAGGAGAAACTGCAAGATAAATATGAAATCACATCCTAAAATGACTCTTCCTAGAGCCGGTTTTGTTCACAACAGATAAAAGAGAAAGCCCACTTGAGGAGATGAAAGTGAGGCAGGGAGAGTAAGAAGGAGAGCAGACCAGGCAGACCAAGTAGGCAGCACTGCTATGACCTAGACCACAACGAGGCAGGCAGCAGCTCCAGGAAAATCCCAAGCCCCCTGACTTCACCATGACCAGTCACTGCTCCAGGGGAATCCTGCTCAGCCAGGCCATGGCACCCTGACCATGCTTTGAGTGGGAGCAACCTGGCTCCCTTTGGAAGGATTCACACACATCTAGAGAGTCCATGAGAGCAGGGCCTGAAAGGAGGTGTCCCTGCTGCCACCCAGGACTAGGTCCTCTGCTTGACAGCAGTGCTGAACTGCTGGGGGATTCCATCCATGGTAACAAACCTGGGCAGTTGCTATGGAGTCTCTGGAGCTGCTCCATGAAAGCTGTTCTAGAAAGTGCCAGATGAAGCAGAAATAATTAACAGACCTGCATGAACAGAGGTTCCCAGCCAATGAGAAGACAAATACAATAATAAAGACCAGCTTGACCCAAAGAGTATTGCAGACACACAGCTGAGCTCTGCAAGTCACACAAGTGTGAATTCTCTTCCTTGTGAGTTCTCTTCCAGCCCCAGGCAGCAGACACAAGACAGCACCTGGCTGGTGCTGGTGCTGCCTGTATCCAGGAGTAACCATCACTGCAATAGCCTATACAATTATTTCCTTGCCTTGCTGTGAAACAGGTAGACACAGAAACCTGGCATCAAGGGAGGATGCATCACACACCCTGTATTTTTCTCTTTGGCTAAGCAGTCACATGGCCTTTTCAGCTGTCAGCTAGGCTTTACAAAGCAGCCTTTCAAAGGAGCGAGCAAACATCATGAGAGATGCTGGAGTCATCTCTCCAGGCTCGAGTTCCAGGAAAACATGCAGTGGGGACTTAAAAAAAAGCTTTATGGTGCCACAAGAGAGGGAGGACAGCATGTTTCCCGCTATCACTGCAGCTACCTTGCACAGCTGTGGAGCCTACAGCGAGAGGGACTCTGACTACAGGAAGGTTCACCAACACCACTACTGACTGCTCTAAAAGCAGAAGATAAAATCAGTTTTGGTTTGGACTGAGGCTCGCCTCATTGCTGACACCACTTACTTTTCAGCTATTTATTATCATCTTGCTGCTTGGACTTTGCTTGACACCTCAGCAATGTGTGCTCTTGCACGCTGCAGCTTCTGCAGCTTTGCACACAAACAGAAAGCTGGGTCTAATTCTGAGTCAGGACTTGCCGCCTCCAGTGGCTCTCCACTGCAGCAGGCTGGAAATTGTGTAACAGCTTTCCTCTGGTTTTGAGACATCAAAGATCTCGTTGGATTAGATGAGGAAACACAATCCAATTGCCATTCCCCACCTACCAGCTCTGCCAGTGCGGGGAGTGGACATCGGGCATCAGCTCTGGGCATTTGACTTTCTGCATTTGCAGCCTATGGGTTCTGGGAGAGGTTACAGTGCCTGGGAAGGGATCAGGTCTCTCTGCCTTGGGAGGAGACAGTTTGGAGTTAATATACATAAATGCATTTCCATTTTGCCCCCCATGAGTTTCAAGATTAACAAGCCCACACAGAGTGAAAAGACACAATTCATCCCTTCCAGAGGTTTTGTTTCAGGCTGTTGCAGAGTCAGGCAGATAATGTGTCAATTTACCAACAGTTGCTGATTTTATATTTAAAATTTTTTCTCCACCAACATGAGGGCCAGACAGTATGAAAATGAAGGAAGCTTATCTGAAAAAATCACACAGCTGCACCAGATAAGTCCCAATTGCCAGTACACCCTGTTCCCCAAAATCCCAGCCTCTTACCTTCCATGCTCATAGGATTTCCACCTATTGTAGTTCAGCTGACCACCAGCAAATTAACCCAGCAGTAAGAGCAAATGGTGCCCTGCTGGGTTATTGAGCAGAGAGGTCGGTACAAGTGCCCCTTTTCAGGAAATTCTCAAATCAATTCATGGGCAAAGTCAGTCCTGAAAAACCTGGAGCATGAAGCACTGCTTTAAGGCAGATCTGCAGTAAATGCTGCAAGTCCCAACTATCTGGCATTTTCACTCAGGCTTCAATCCAAGGAGAGGGGTTGTATATACAGCAGGATTGCTAAAGCGACAGATTTATAAACACAACTTTCCTTCAGAATGAAACATCTGAGTTTGCACTGCAGCCCTTATGGGATTTATACTTCTCTTTCAAAGACAAAACAGACTCATTAACTCTGGTATGATGATGGCTTGGTAGCAGAAAAAGACTGCATAGACTCCAACCATTTCCTAAACATTCCTTTAGCAATTTCAGGAGCTAAAAACTGTTAATTTGCATGAGTGCTGATGAAAAGGACTTGTGAGTAATTAAGTCAAGTTGAACACAAAGGTAGTTTTGTCTCATTATAAAAGCATTGTACCATTTTAGTCTTGAATATCCAATGCTTATAAAAAATGTGCATGTATGAGTGTATAAAATTTACATAATGTAAAATCCCCAGCTCTTAAAACAAATGTCATTTTAAAGTTCCTCTTAGTGGCTCCAGTTATAAGTGCCACGGCATAAGAAATGGAAAACATTCAAGTCAGTTTATCACATCTAAATATTACATGATGCAGTTAGTTGCTCTAATTGCTGCTAGGATATTTAAAACTGCCTGGCTACACAGAGAGCATATTCTTCAGGGTCCATTTCAATGCAAGAGGACACAAAACTTGCTTCTTGGAATAGCTTTCAGTGGGCTTTAACAGATGTCAGAGGAAGTCACTGCCAAAAGATGCACTTCCACTCCAGTCTGCATCCTGGTGACCCACTCCCAGCACCTCCCCCATGTCAGAGGTGATGACCACAACACGTCAAAGGAAGTAGTTGAAAACTTTGGTTTTTTTCTTTCAAGGTTATTTTTCAGCCAAATCAGCAGCTTGATTCAACTCTGCTCATCTTGGTGGCAGCAGTACTGCCATAATTCAGCTGGCATCAGCAGTGAAACAGAACCCACAAACAAATGAAATAATGTTGTCAACCTTTCTTTGGCACATGAACAGTCTTTCCCCCCTCCATGGCCCTAGGATTTTTGAGGAAAGACATTCAGAAGGGAGTGGTAACTTTTATCACGGCCATATGCTGTTAGTCTAGAATCAGAATTAAGTCTGCATCTTAGCTCACAGAGGGAAAAATCTCACTTCTGACAATAGCCTTTATCTCAGTTTGTCTCACAACTTGCCTGCACCAAGAGTTTTACCTCAGGCTAAGTCTGACAGCTGCCAAGTTGCTCCTTTTGACACTGAGCAAAAATACCCCAGAAATTAAATGTGAGTGCTGGTGGCTGCCACTCTGCTCGGGGTCCAGGAAACATCCTGCCTTGCGCCGCCAGCAGCTGCCTCTGCAGTAAACAACTTGTGCAGAGAGGGGCTGAGGAAGTGAAACATAACTACCCCTGGGGCAGGAGTTTTCTTCTCACTTGATAGCACAACAGGGGGATTTTTTAATGTCATGTAATCTAATAAATCACGTAATCTGATAGGAAACAACACTAGTCTTCTTTTTCCTCTTTTAAGCTGTTAGCACGCACAGCAGCCTCAGCCACTTCAGAAAGTACAGAAATTTTCTCTCTCTTACTCAATGAGAAGAAAACCCTCTTGTTTCCAGAAGCCCCTTTTTTTTTTTTTTTAAATCAACAAATCAAACTGAATAAATTAAAACACTGAAAGCCATCAGTGCCTTCTAAAAATCATCCAGCAGGCTTTCAAGTGGTTACATGTGAACCTCTGTCTATCTGGCCAATATCAGTATCAATAAAACACAGCAACATGTGTTCACATTTGTGATTGTTCAAGTCTTACTTCATCTTGCACATTTTCCTTTTTCAGAAATTGCATTTGTATTTGTGGGACTAAAAGGCAAACAGCACCCAGGTTGATTTCCTGCTGATAGAAACTTCCTTCTCTTTGCCCTCTCCTGCCTCCAGGCAGTTGTCATTACCTCTCCTCTTTCCTTTTGCTAGCCCCTGTTGCAGAAAACCTTTTGAATTTTCTACACTCAAGAAAAGGCATCCCACCTTCTTTAAAAACTTCAAGTGAATTCCTTGTTGATCATGGCAGGCTATTAGTAGCCTTTCTTAAGTGCAAAAGATTATCCTTAATTCTGCACTCACATCAATAACAATAATTACTCCCAGGGCTATATGGCCCACATTTAAAAAGTCAGTACCTCCATCATCTTCCTCAGTAAAACAAAAACAAAACTTGTAGGCTACACACATGTAAAAAGGGATCCTAATTTTGTTATAGGCTAAAAAGCTGAAGGGAGCAACCCTCAAAATGAAGCAAGCAAGTCATGCAATACCTGAAAGTAATCTGTGATGAAGGATCCAAGTTCACTCTTCAGCAGCCGTCTGTAGACAGAAGGAATGGAGCCATGAAGTAGCAACCACTGCTGGTCACTTCTTACAGCTATATCTGCACTTTACTACCAGTCATACCAAAGATAATGTATGAATGTATGGGAATGGGTCCTTTTGGCCACAGTTAGATTTCTCTTACAGTTACATAAGTATTTTACAAAGGCTATTCTCAAATTATAAAGGAATTAAACAGTTTCTCTAAAGTCTTCAATATTATAAACCAGACACCTAGAACAAGCAAAAAAAAAGAAATTATCCCCCTGAATGAACAGAAAGCTGGGGAGAAAATCTTGAGTTATTTAGATTGAAATCCATATTTTTTACTGCCTTTTTGTTTAAACAAAGATGCCTTTCATGTCCCTGAAGATAGCATATCTCCCTAATGTTGTACTTCCTTTTCTTTTGGAAGTAGAAGGTGAGGATAAGGAGAGGAGAAATGAAGCAGAAGCTGCACCCACATTAAAACTACCACATTTCAAACAATAAAATTTTCCAAACATATTGGCATATTTTACAAGGAAGAAATTCTAGAAATTTAACAAGAGGTGTTTTAAATACATGCAGGCAAAAGCCACTCTAAAGAAGTATTTCTGATGATGGCTTTGAAATCAGGCTGTGATGAAAGCTTTAAATTCTAATACATATTTGTATTATAAAAAAATATATAAAAATCAGGATTGTTTCACATCAGAGGCAGCATTGAAAAAACAACTTAGGAAGTTCAGTGCATCTGCACTTTGAGCTTTCAGTGATTAAGAATAAATTCTGTAGCAGTAAATTCTGCCTAAAATTTAAAGGTTGACCAACACTTTCCATTGCCAAACACTGCAAATTTTTTTTCTGTTTTAAGAGTTTTGCTTTTTACCAATGTGAAGTATAGTCAAGAGTGCTTGAAAATAGCATTTGAATCAGCAACCATCCAGTTCTTAGGCTGGGTTTTTGCCACCAAACTATGCCACTTTACCTCATCTCTGCTCAAAGTTAAATTTGACAGCCTTCCTCTCTAACATCTTACAATGCTTCTACATTTATTTGCATGGCAACATGCCTTTACTCTTTCTCTCTCTGGGTGTTTATATTCACACACCCAAATCAAATCCCATGTCTATGAGATCAATAAATCAGGTAAGTCTTGGGGGAGCAATTTGTCAGAAGCTTTTCAATTGGCTTCAGCCAAATCCAGCAGGCTCTCCACCAGCTGACTTGACTAGCCCAGCAGGATTTGGCTTCATGCAGATAAGACCAGCAACCAGGTGCTTGCACCTCAGAAAAAAATCAAGGGAGGGGTCCCTTCCTCAGCATGGCCAGGTCACCTCCCACTTACAGATATTCCATTTACCAAAGGCATTTCTTACATTTCCTCTTGCTGTGACAACTGACTTTCAGAACAGGTAAAAAAAAGAAGAAAAACTAGCCAGTGAGATGGTATCAAATCACAGCAAGATACAATCTAGGTGGTAGCAATCCAGAACAAAATGTTACCACCTGCTCATCTCCTGCTCCTGTCATTATCATCCTCCTTTAAAACTGTCCCATGTTTCCCCTCTGCCAAATGAGGAAGCATTGTGCAGAACCTGAGAGCCTCTGACTGCATTTTCAAACTCCAACCCAGGAGCTGATGGAGAACTACAAACAAGGGCAAGGAAAATGCCCCAGCTCGACCTCATGGCACACAAGAGCTGTCTGTCTCAGAGGTCTGGCTTTTCTCCAGTGTCAAGCTAGAGATTCACCTTGTGCACAGAGCTCACCCCATGCTGGGAGCTCCATCAAGAACCACAGGTGTGAGGCTGCAGGTGTTCATACAAACACACATGCAGGGGCCTGTCCTTTGCTCCTTAGATGGGCATTAATGAGCTACTTGGATGTGAAATAGTCTATTTAAAGAGTGACATTTGGAGATGTAACCAATGCTCAGGGCACCTGCAGGAACATTAATCATGTAATTCAAGGTGAGTGCTTCCAAGTACAGCCTGGCAGTGCATGTCTGTGGAAAAGGGCATTTCCCCTTCCACCATCAGCACTGCTCTCAAAGCATACACAGTTCATAAAGAATTTCCTGTTCTTTGCCTGGTTTTTGCCACTCTGCATTCACTTCAGCAACCAGAGTGAAGAGAGCATGGTCCAGCCTCTGGGGCCAAGCCCAGACCCCACAGCAGTTCTGCCCAGTGTACTGCTCCCTGGAAGGGTTGGAAGGAGCACCTGCTTGCACTTCAGGGGAAAAGCAGGATGCAGCCACTGCCACGGGCAACAGGCGAGTCACAAAGCCCAAAGCCACTCCCCAAGTCTGCTGACAAGCTGGGGCTTTAGGTATTTCCCAAGCCTTATGACATCTGTTTTTATTTTCATGTCCACAAATATTCATCCCATGGAGAATTAAGACTGCTCCAAGTACTTAAACCTAACTTGAAGACTTCTGACCTGAACACACTAAAATATCATTAAAGTACAAGATGCTGCCCTTGCTCAACTCTCAAAAGGAATTATATTAAAATTTTTGGGTTTGGGACTAGACCAAATTGGACAGAGTCTACTGCCCTGATAGCTGCATTTATTTTGAAAGTGGGGAAAGGGGTAGCTTAGACTGCTGTTTAGTACATACTTAGATCAAATTGCCATTTGAATCTTTTGGAGCTCAAAAAAAATGCAATAGAAAGGAGGGGAGGGCATATAAAAGAAGAAGTAGAGCCACGTGTGACAGCACTCTTGATGAATTAACATGGATGCAGTGGTAAAAACAGAAGGAGGAACCTACATCCAGAAGCCCTGACAACACTGCTCTCAGCAGCATTTGAAACCAAGGCAAGAATAAATAGTTCTTTATCTACTCCACAGTCCTATCTATTGCTAATCAAACTTTCCAACTAATCAGAATGAAACCACAGATAATCATGAAACCTGCTTTTAAAAGAAAATGATACTTTTAACCATCACTAGCATCAGTGACAAAAAATGTTAGCTGGCTTTTAGTTTTTTTATCTTTACAGTTCATATTTTCAGGTTTTGCTCTGCAGTTATCATGTGAAGATTAAGCTTTTAAATAAAATGCTGTGGTTTGCTTTAAACACTCCACAGTTCTGAGAAGTTTGGTTTCAGAAAAGAGATGCCAATGTTATTATGTATAAAACATATCCAAAAGAGGCATAGCTCCTAGAAAGGAATAAAAGCCTTACAATCCAAGCCAACACACAACCTGTCCTTATCAAAGCTACACAAGTTGGAGAAAAATTATCCAAATATCCCATGCTAGTCATGTCACTCGATAGCAAGAAAGAAGTAATTTAGCCAGATACCCCAAAGCTGTGCCTAAATTTGTTTTCATCCCTTCTCCTCCCACCAATATCTTTGAACTGTGGTTCTCAAGGCAACAGATCCCCACAAACACCAAACAAGCAGCAACAAAAATCCATTTTCTTGCATTTCAGCGACCTACCTGATATTTTCATTGAGGGTGTAAAGTTCATTGTTCTGCAAGCCTCCCCCTTTGAACACGTTTATCACTGCTGTTTGTACACTGCCAAAAAAAGAATTAAGACAGGACAACATCCATGAATAACAGTGTGATTTACCCCAGAGCACAACATGAGCAAGGCACCAAAAGCAGTGAGATTACAACCAGGTGAAGTTAATTGCCCTTAAATAGTTCCACTCCTTCTCACCTTGAAATTGTTACTCTTCATTACCTGCATCTCCCCTGGGAGATAGGGCAGAACCAGCCTCAGGTTCTGCCTAGGGAAAGCAAAGGAAAGTTGTCACAGGGATCCAGCTTGTGCCAGATGTCTCTTGCACACAACTGTTTGGGGACCTTTGCTGTGTGCTGTAGGCTAGTTGCTATGAGGAGACATAGGTTTTTTTGGGAATGTCAGCCAAACACATCACACTGCATTATCCAGGGATCCTACCATGAACCACCCACTCTGCAGCATCTGGCAAGACCCTGGCTGAGCTGGGAGATGTCCTGCAGCCAGCATCACCTCAGATCTGAGTTTAAGCCCTGTTAATGCTTGTAAGATGCTGTTGGAGTATCTTCTAATTCTCTCACCAGCACAGAGGAAGTCATAAAGTGACAGCAGACAAGAAGGTTTAGCAGGTCTAAAGTTTGCCATGGCTAACAAGGGCATATGTCATTCCCTAAACAGACATTCCCTCTGTGGGCCAGTTATGGAATCTGCCTGCTTCACAGACCTCAGCTCACTATATGGCACAAAACTGCAATGTTTTTGCCAGGCTACTTTTGTGTGACCTTGGTAAACTGAGCTAGGTCAGCAAGCAAGAACAGTCTGCAGAGCACAGAGCTGGTGCCATGTGGCAGAAGGGAAGGTGGGAGCATCCACTTCTGGTAGCAGCAGACCATTACATCAGATCACGACCTAGGACATCTCACTCTTCACCTTTCACACTGCTTTTCCAGTTGCCATTGCTGCATAACATGCACACCACACAGGATTTAGCTATCAATAGGAAATGCTGGTTGAAGCCACAAGCTTAGTAGTTGTCAGAGAACTGGACTGTGATAAAAGCTTCATAATATGCAAATACATGCCTGAGTGAATTAATAAACTGGCATTTACTACCGTACTAGGAATGTGTTTTTCTAAACAGTACTTAAAAGATGCAACTGTTAACAAAAAGCAATTCTGCTTTTCAAGATGGTATGGCTGAAAAACATTGGCCAAAACCAACTAAGCACTAGTAGGTCTAAATTTTTCAGCTCCACGGATGCTTTCAATACCAGTAAAGCCTGGACATGCCAAAGATTCGTGCATGCTCGTAAACAGATGAGCTTAGTCTTCAACGGTGTGAAACACAGCCACAAGATACAGATGGCCCTCACTGAGGAGCTGCTGCAGGGCAAGAGCTCCTGCAGGTGGGCCCTGCTCACCTGTTCCAGGCAGAGTTGGAGCTGAGCTGCATGGCCTGCCGGGCTGCCTGGAACCGAGGCAGATCACTGAGGACGGGGGAGCTCATGAAGCGAGGTCGAGGCCTCCTGAACGAGCCCATCTTGTGGAGCTGGAGCGCAAAGGACACAGCTATGGTGAGCCCTCCTTTCATAGGGTCAGGTGGAGTGGAGCAGGACCATCAGAAAGGTTCTTCTCTCGAAGGTTCAGGCGTCAATCTCAGCAATGTCCATGAGAGTTCAAGCCCAAGGACTCAGCCCTACACGAGCGATTCCCCGCCGTGTTGGGTTGTGACGGGCTGCATGATGAAGGAACCGAAGCAGTCCTGCAACACAAAGAGAAGAGAAAAGAGTAAGGAAGAGAAGGGAGGGATGAAAATATCCCATGCCATTAGCAGCAGCTTTGGGAAGACTCTGGAATTCCAGAGTTCTTCAACAGCCCTATTTCCCATCTTGCCCCTTAAAGAATGACCCAACAGAGACAGTCAGAAATGCAAGCATGGTCTCTCTTTTGACTTCAATTAGCAGAGATGCAAGAACAGAGATGCCTCAACTCTTCTGCCAGAGGCACTTAAAAATACTTTTAAATACAGTTAGCCACTCAGCCTGTATGTAAAATAGTAGTAACTGGAGAAAGAGAAAACTATTCCACCAGAGAGGTACAAAAGATGAACAACAGAAAAAAAGATGAATGGACTAACACAGTGCTTTTTTTTTGAGAAGTGTTGTGCAAGGGAATAAACCCACTTGCTATCAGTTTACCACAAAAAGAATATAATAAGGAGCTTCTTCAAAAGAGTTCTAACATCCAGATATTTTGAGCATGAGCGAGGCTTTTATGTTTCTGGTTTTTCTACAGCATGAGAAGTAATTGCTAGGCCAATTACAAAATGCCCGTATTTTCCACTCTGATCATCATCTCCATGTAGATGACTATGTAGCCCCAAGTAAACCGCAGAAATAGAAGAAGCAAGCTTGAATAAAAGCCACAAAAAAACTTTGGCAAAGCTTCTGTACTTTGAAATCCTCCCACTTTAGATGAATACAAGCAATAGATGTAGTTGGCAGTTTTGAAACTGAGATGGGGACGGAGGAGAGCAGAGGGGAAAAGAAACAAACAAAAAAGTTGTGTAACTGAACTGCACATGAAAGATGTAAAGCAAAATCTCTTTTCTACTACATCTTCAGCACGAGGTGAAAAGAGAGATGGTCAGACAAAAACAATGCTATGTGTCTGAACTACTTTGACTGGTGTTCAGCCCCAGGAAAATCTTTCCACTGCCCAAACTATAATTAACTCTTACATATAAGAAAACAGCTTTCTTCCCACCTGGCCAGCCCCATTCTATGCAGAGCTCACTTTGTTACCCCAGTGCTGCACACTCTTGGCAGATTCTGATCAATCACCATGAAGTCTTTGCAAGGCCCTTGCTGTGCCATGGACACCACATGCCCTGCCAGTGAGGAAGCTAATGGAGAAAACACTCCACTTTTTAGGCACTGAAACACACAACACTATCATTCTTGGTGCTAATCAAGAAATAAATATGGTTGTTATACCCTCACAAGCTAAATACAGTTTGCAGAGATCTCTGTGGAACTGGAACATGGCTACAAGTGCAACTTTATTCTGCCTTTAGACAACTTCTGACTGTCTTCAGAGACGACAAAGCCCAGACAGTCTTTTGTGACATAAGCTTAGCTTTAACTGTTGTTGCTTGAAAGGGCACCAATCTGTTGATTCTTTGGCTGCTCTATTACAATTAAAATAAAAATAAGGCCATAACTTTTAGTCATTAAGACTAAATGTAAACTAGTACAACCACATCATCAGGATCTTTTGTGTGCATTTTGCAGCATCAGTTCGTTTGACATTGCCCACACATTTTCAATCTGCCAGCAATTTCTCCATTGACAACTGTAACCACATCAGAAATCAACAGAGGAAAAAGCGACAGCACCTTGGAGAGCCAAGGCAGGTTCTTCATAGCAGACCAAAGGGTGGCCACAAGGCAAAGCCCAAGAATAGAGGCTGCTTCTGTTGCAAAACAAGAGCTCATGCCAATGTTTGTCTACAAGTTCCAAAGCTGACAGCATGAGGAGCTGAATGAGTGGCAGCTCACTTCTCCCAGCAGCACTGTAAAACTTCTCACTTAACAATCCTTACACATAGAAACACAAAATTATTTGTGTTCGAAGAGACCTGAGACCATCTGGTTCCAGCCCCCCATGCCACAGGCAGAGACACCTTTCACTTTCAGAGGTACAAAATGCAATACAAGCATTATTTCTAGCAGGCTCTTAACATGGCTAGAAAGCAGTGGTTAACATGTGCTAACCCACAAGCCTCCTCTTACCACTCTTCCAGGTGCCACAAAGGCATGCAAGCACCTTTCTCCCCAACAATGAAATCATATTATAGGATGCACTCAGGTTCATTTGAATTACATTAAGTTGCAAGGGGAAAGCTTAAATTCAGAAAAGTAAAACAATGTAACAACATATATGAATTCAAGTATGGGTAAGTGTGGATATGACAGCCTGGTCAGAGAGTGAGAAAACTAGCTAAGTTTTCCCAGAATTGGCTTGTGAGCCAATTTAGGGAGCTGAAGATAAACAATGATGGCTTATTATTATAAACAGCCTGCAGGTGTTGTTTTCCTACTCTCTGTTTTCTTGTTTTTCTCAAAGATTGTTTATAAGAAAGGCATTTTGTTAATTAGCCAACTAGGTGAAATGTATTGATTAATTGACCAATCAGGTCTGTCTATATCAGAACAATGTATAAAAAGGAGACTCCAAAGTAAAGCTATGCTGTGCTGTGCAAGCCAGCCTCCTGGTGAGTCTGTGTCCTTTCTTACTCAGCAGTGACAGGTAGGAAATTCTTTGGCCCGTTCTGTGCAAACAGTAAAACAGCACCATCAGGAAGGTCTCTTCTGAGCTTGGGCTATGGATTTGCAAGACTAATTCCACACAGCAGAACCATGGCATTACACTGGGCCCCACGATGAATTTCCTGAGCATTTCTTACCTAGGGAATGTGCTTAAGCTCATTGAAACATACATGCTGTTTTCCTTAATCTCTGTTAAAAGTCACCAGATCAGATAAAAACAAGTTCTTGCCTGGGAAGAGCAGATAAGACACCCCTCTTCCTTTCCCAAACCAGCCTGCAATGTATGTTACTGTCAAGTCAACCTTACTTTAGAATCTCATTAGGAATTTAAAGCAAGATCTTCAGCTTTAGGACTTGATTCATAGTCTTATATCTTCAGGACTCAAAGGCACAAATCTCTCCTATCTTATCTAAACCCAGTAACTATTAAATGGCAGGCACACCAAGCTCTTACTCTGAAGGCAGGCTAACCCTAAATGGTATCCAAGCATAACTGACCCTCGTGTTACCAGAACTGGAAATGCCAGTCTGTGAGAAGGACCATTCTCTCCCCATGCCCACAGCCCATTTAAACTGTTTTCAGCATTCCATAAAGCTCAAACTAACAGAGCATTTACTAAAAAACTGACTTTTGTAACACACACTCTGCTGCAGATCCTGTGCACCTACCTGAAGGTACAACAAAGCACCTGAACCCAATCAAACAATTCCATCGCACCAGATTTTCCTTTCACAGCAACTAGCTTCCACTGAAAGTTTTCCCCAAGCAAGGAAGCCTTGTAAATAATGCTTCATTTTCACAAGGAGGTTGCAGCAGCAGTTTCTTGGCAATATCTGTGGTGTGCATTCTGCAGTGTGCAATTTTTTGGCTTTTTACTGGGAGAAACTACCCCTGTGGCAAGAAAGGCATTAACAAAGTTATAGGTTAGAAAGAAGCCCTCATGGTATTCAGGCTATTTGAGCTATTGGGAACAAACAGCATTTAGCAAAATGCTGAGCAAGGAACAATTTTCATCTTGCTGTGAAAACTCTCACAGAATTATGCAGAAATGTTCAGAAAGAGACACTGTTCTCCTAGAGTCTTTCAGTGTAAACTCCTTCACATCTGCAGTTTCTTCTTGCTAGGATTAAAGTTGGTTCAGAAGGCTACAAAATAAAACTCAACTTCTAATAATCACAATCCTATTAGCAATGACAGAACTTGAAAAAGCTTTACAGAGAAGCTGTTACTTTTCCCCTTTTACACAGAATGATGGGAGACACCAGGATGCAGCATGTTCCAGGCACCAAGCAACATTCTCTCCATCAATTATAAAAGACATTAAGAGTCAGAGACTGAAGTGCAGTGACTGCATAAGACATAGAGCCACACCAGATCATTTTCACTGCCACATGGTTCAGCTGCTGGGATAATGCTTTACATAGCATCAGGGGATTTCAAACTGTTTGCCAGCTGATATATCCTAAAACATTCCCCACTTTCCTCATCTTGCTTAGTGACCCTGCACACCTTTTTTGGCAAGACACTTGTCATGACTAAGTCAGAGAGATAGGTCTTCCTTCCCTTCCAGACATCATACCCCTGGGTCCTTTTGTTTTCCTTATCCCTGATTATCATCTCAAAGTCCAGCTACCAAAACCCTCTAGACCTCTAACAAGGCACATATGTCATCTGTGTAAAACTCAGGTCTTCAAGGGAGCCAACTCTGCAAAGATGAAAGTCAATGTCCCCAACTGAGGCAGCCCAGCAGGACCATGAGTCAATCTGACAACAATGTAATTTCATCCACTTGTAATTCATCACATCTGAGTAAACACTTTTAGGATTAATATGAATCTTCAAAGAAAATAATTGAGCATCGAGACAAATCCTTTTCCAGCACACATAGATGCGGACATTTATAAAAACATTACAGTCATGAAGCTAGGAAACTTTTATTATTTGTTTTCAGTTAGCCATGAAAAACAAAAGAGAAATCACTATAAAATGATTTCATGAATCGACCTTTCCCTCCCAACAGACCATAATACATCTGACTGTCTGGAGGAAAAGCAAGATCAGGAGCCACCCCTACTTCAACATCTCTCTCTGTTAAAGAAAGAATAACCCGAATTAAAAATTGGCAGCAAGGTCTCCAAATTATGAATCTTCATTATAATCTTGGGCCAAACAAACAAAAGGCCCATGGTAACTGAGATTTAACAGAACAGACCTTTTAAAATTCCTCTGATGTCTTCTCTGCAAAACTCAGAGCAACAGCTGCTAACAGAAGTGACATGGCAGAAAAATCTACAACTGTTTTTGCTTCTTAGAAGAAAACTTTCACCAACATTACTTCACAACAAATTCATGCCAAAAAGCCACAAGTCCAAAAGTAACTTTAAAACAGGAGGGAACTAAATAGTGGAGAATGAAACAGAGCAATAGAGAATGGTGGGTTATCCTGACATAACTGATGTTTTGCCATTTAATTATTTTTAGTGTTAAAAAAAGCCCCTTCATGAAGAAAAATGTACACTTGCTTATATTTGTCTTTTGTATGCTTCATGCAATCGTGACATTGATGACCTATGATCATAAAATACACAAATTGGACACAGCAGCATGCACCTGAGTATTTTGTAATCATTTTGAGTGTAGAAGTGTAACCTTTAGAAAAATGCCCCACTGTACTAAGCCTACAATGCTTAATGAGCAGTCCCATCCTGCCTCAGACACAAAAAGTATGCAGAGAGCTAACTAGATTCTTGTTAGCTGATTCCTCTTCCAGCCCAATAAATCTTTAACGAAGTACGTGATTGGCAAAACCCTTGGTGAGAATTCAACTGACAAGATCTGAAGACACCAGTTCTGACAAAAATCCCTCATTTACCTGCTATGCAGCCACACTGAGAAGTGGAAAAGCAGCTCACAACCTGTAACTTGGAGTCTTGTAGGTCATCATAATTACACATGGCACATGCATGAACTTCATTTATATTCTAACACGGGCAACATTTGCCAGTGCTAAATTAACAGCACATTCAGTTCCTCTTATAGTCCCCAATTGCTCAGTTTCTTGAAATTAAACAAGGTTTGATCATCATCTCTCCTACTTTTCAGGAGAAAAGATGATAAAATTGGGATTCACTAATAACTAACAGACATTATTTCTGGTCAACAATGATCAGAAGCTGTGTCTTAGATACACCTCAGAAGCTACTGAAAGCAAGAGTTTCAAAAATGTTCAAGCAGTCTAGGGTCCAATTTCAAGGCATACTCCTTCCTACACTCTCATCCTTTCATGCCTTCTCAGCTTTGGCTATCTGACCATGAAAAGTTTAGTGCTTAATCTACAGCCCATAAAAACAACAGGAATCTAACTAAATATTGATCTTAATATGGTTCGAATCAAGTCCTGAAGCAGAATGGAAAAGGGGTGACACTTTGTCTTGTGAGCAGCTCCTCACATAAGGAAGTTTATCTCCAGGTGTGCTCATATCAGCACCAGGAGCACAGCCCATGCCAGGAGACATTCCCAGTTCAGGAAGGTCAGTGGAAAAGTGCAAGACCAGCCTTCGGGTCTTTCAGTCTCGTCAATAGGATTGATTCAAGTCACAAACTTTAAAAGACAGCTTCTTCCACCCATAAATTAATGGCATGCATTTCTGATTCCCAAAAATCATCTCAGAAATTTTGCAAGGGGAAACTGTAGTGAGGCTATCCCATGATGAGGGAGCTCAGGCCATAGGCAGGCTCAGGGGCCATGCCCCTACTCCTCAGCACAAGGGCAGGATCCACCTGGAAGCAGGACAATGCTCCACTTCCACTGGGCAAAATGAAGGGCTGTGCCCTAGGTGCTGTTCCATGGGGGAACACAAGGTGATTCCTCAAGCTCTTTGTGCAGGTTCATGCCAGCTGGGAAATGCAGGACTTCAGCCAGCCAAAGCACATTATTACCTGCAACCCCATCACACACCTCCTGCCAGCCCCTGGCTGCCCCCAGCCTGGGCACTGCCAGGTGCTGCCAGGGTTGCCTGTCTGCCTGCCCCACATCTGCAGCCTGCCCACCCCTCCCTGCACCATGGGAAAGCCCTGAGGGATCCCAGGGAGGCTCAGCCTCAGGCAGATCGGCCACTCAGTCCTGCAAATCACTCCTTTCATCAAGAGCTCTTGGAGGCATACTAATAAGAGAAAAAATAATTAGCTCAATTTTCTGGATGAGGAAACAAAAGTTGCTAAGCCAGTGAAGTGACTTAGCCTGGTCTTCAACCTTGAAAGCCAGCATCCTATTCATCAAACAAAAATATCCCTCTAAGCTGCTTTAATGAACCTTTCAAATTATTTGACAGTGATGAAGAGAAAAGGATGAATCTGATCTACCTCTCCTTACCTCTCCCTTCCTAACCTGATTGAATACCAAAAGGTGACTTTTTTTTTCCTGGCTTTACTACCACAAAGGCAGCAACCTGATGTCCCATAAATACACCTGAGGTGTTCCACTGGCCTCACATATCTGTAATTAAAATGGATAGATTTTAACTGTTGAGCTTAAATATGTTATCAAAGTGACATCAATAGAATAGGAGAAAACAGCACTCTTGATACAAAGTTCACACTCTGGTATGCAATCATAAAATCAGCAATTTTACTGCCACAAAACACTGGCTACCCAAAACAAGATCTCACCTTCCTTATCTTCCTGTTTTCCATCCCCATCTTTTGCATATTCCCTCTTCCAATTTGACCCACACCATGCCTTTATTCACCATACATCTCAAACAACTTCACAAACAGATCTAACTTGGCTTTGATAACAGAACCATTTATAAAGAAATTCAGTGGTATCCGCTCAGTTGTGCTCTGAGTTTCTGAGGTTAAATCAAACCTGAAACTCAAAGTGAAACTCTGCTTAAGAGTGAGAGTAAATATATGAGGAGGGGAAAAACACCTTTGTGTGTATCCCACCATGGTCTGAGAACCTTCTCTGTAGCTGAGAGAACCCCTGCAATCCCCTTGGAGTTTACAGTCAGTTCAAAGCAAGACTGCTACTTCACACCTATACACATGATAGTACAACTACTCATTAAAAAATGTAATAAATCAATAATAACACAGAGGAAGCCAGTTCAATGTGAACTAAAGAGATCTGCTCATAGAAAAGAACACACTGAAAAATAAATATCTTCTTATATAGGAGTAGCATCTAAGACAACAAAGTTATTTTGTTTTCTACCAAAAATGTTCTGTGTTATTTCAAACAAATTTTTTAATTCTTAGGATACACATCATTCAAAAAACAGAGAACATTTTTATGGCTATTAAAAGGGTTTATGGTTGCAAAACACTCTGACATTCCTGGGTGAGAATAAGAGGAGAACAGCTCATTAGAATCCCTTAGCTGACCAGACTGAAGGTAGAGACAAATTTGAATTAGATGAACTAACAGATTATTTACTCTGGTTGAAATAAACTGTATCCCCCAATAAGCAATTACCACACCAAAACCTAGCTATAAAAGGCAAGAAGCAAAAATGTCACACGGGCTCAGAAAAATAAAACTGATGGAGTGGTTTGAGAACGAAAAAACACACTCACCTCTTTGGTACAATAAGAAACCAATTCAATAAAGAGGAGGAATGGACAAGAAGGGGGAGAGATAAGATCTATCACCATTCTCTGATCAACTGAAAGCTTCAGGGTATTTTAGGCATTCCATAAAGTTGCATCCATAACAGCTGGAGCAACCATCCTTTCAAAATGGATCACTGCAGTGCTACCATTATCCACAGCACCAAACTTACCTGCATCTGTCTTTTGAGTTTCACCCACCAACACACAGCAGATGTAAAATCGCCACTGCTTCATCTCCAATTCTAGAGCAAGGCTTTACTCAAGCTGTTAACACTCCAAAAACCACAGCTGATTTAATAGCAAAGCAGTGCTCCAGGGATATCAGGCCCCCAGTTCAGTAGCTCATGCTGTTCCTACCAGCCTTAAACTCACTTATTAGCAGGTGATTTTCAAGAAATACAGCTAGATGGGAACACATGTGAAAACAAGGAAGATGAAACACATACAGGTATTTCCTTCCACTGGCAGTATTCCTGCATTCAACAGATGCCCTGGTAAATGCACCCCTACAGGAGAAAAACAGCCCAAGAATGTATCACTTGAACGACACAAGTGTGAGTAAGCTATCAAACTCTTTCTGTAGAAAAGGCCTTTGGACTGAATTGACAAATGTGTTTTCAAACCCAGAAACTAACTTAGCATTGCTCTCCCTTCTGAATTTCACCCATGTGGGAAGTGATAACACCCACAAAGAGCCATTCCTTCAGCATGGGCTCTAAAAATATTTTTGCAAATCTCAGAGAAACTTGGACCATTTAGACCACTTGACCTTTTAGACCATTCCTTCCTTGGTCACATGTGGTGAAATTCACAAACAAATTCCTAAGGGAATTCACAAGAGAGGAACAGACAAGCCACAGGATTCTTTCTTAAAGGTGGTCACACTCAAGGAGTTGCAGCGAATGGCTCCTTATCCAAGTGGAGAGCAGTGGTCAGTTCTGGGATAGGCACCATTTAACACCTTTGTCAGTGACAAGGACAGTGGCACTGAGCACATCCTCAGCAAGTTTGCTGATGACATCAAGCTGTGTGGTGCTATTGACACGCTGGAGGGAAGGGATGCCATCCAGTGGGACCTAGACAGGTTTGAGGGCCTGAACATAAAGTTGAGCAAGGCAAAGTGCAGAGTTCTGCACCTGAGTCAAAGCAATCCCAGGTACAAATACAGGCTGGGCCAAGAATGGATTGAGAGCAGCCCTGAGGAGAAGGATGTGGGGGTGCTGGTGAATGAGAAGCTTGACATGACCCAGCAACGTGCAGCTGCAGCCCAGAAAGACAAGCATTTCCTGGCTGCACCCAAAGCAGCATGGCCTGCAGGTTAAAGGGCCTGATTCTCCCCCTCCACTCTGTTCTCCTGAGACCCCACCTGGAGTGTTGCATCCAGCTCTGGAGCCCCCAGCACAATAAGGACATAGACCTGTTGGAAGGAGTCCAGAGGAGGGCCATGAAGATGATCAGAGGAGTGGAGTGCCCTTCCTATATGAACAGGGTGGGAGAGTTGGGGGTGCTCAGTCTGGGGAAAGATGGCTCCAGGGAGACCTTAGAGCACCTTCCAGAACTTAAAGGGGGCCTTACAAGAGAGCTGGAGAGGAACTGTTGTTCAAGGGCATGCAGTGATAGGTGAAGGGGGAATGGCTTTAAAGAAAATAGCTTTAGATTAGACATTAGGAAGAAACTTTGTACTGTGAGGGTGATGAAACACTGAACAGGTTGCCTAGAGAAGCTGGAATTGTTCAAGGCCAGGTTGCACAGGGCTCTGAACAACCTGGTCTACTGGAAGGTGTCCTTGCCCATGCCTGGGGCTTGGAACTAGATCATCTTTAAGGTCCCTTCTAATCCAAAACGATCTATGTTTCCATGATTGTATGCCAGGCAAAAGCATGGAGTTGAGAGCAAAATGTCATTTCAGAAGCAAAAAGGTCATTATCAGTCTAAACGTAATGACATGTTTAATTTTCTAGGAATGTTAATCAGAAGCATGCAAGATACACTTTATCAAAATCAAACAATAAGTCAGCAACCAGAATTACTTAAGAACTACCTCTACTGCAACTAGAATGACAATCTATTATCTTTGTGCTTTTTTGCAGTTCATTCTTACTCCTCTTTGTTTGATTTTTGTTTTCACATTCCTGTTGTTGTTATTAAAAACCTAAGTATGCCCCACATTTTTAACCCTGGGGCTACAAAACGTGGCAGTTAAGTAGCTGCTTATACATCACAGCCCATCCTCAGCCAGCTGTAGTGTATCTGGGGTTTTGCTAAAATCCTCAGTCCGTCTTCTGAGCTGCACTTAAACTTATCTTGGGCAGCAAAAACAGGTTGTTATGCCCTACTGAATAGGCCCTGGAACCCAGCACATATTTAGTCAGTGTATATTTATGCTTGAACTCACATCAGCAGAAACAATGAGTACAAAAGGCCATACATTATGGGCAAAAAAATCCACAAATACTACAGGCGCCTAAAAAAGTCACATGAAAACTGAACTCACTGAATATGAGTTACAGAAAGGATAAAATTCTAGTACTTTTCTGTGTGCTACTTTTAAATCCTTGCTGATACATGCAAGTCCCATTCCTCCACTCTTTCCTTAAGAACGAAAGCGACATCAAAGAAAAGGTTAAATCTCTCACTTACTCTGTCTTTGGTTGCTGGAAATTTAAGGAATTGAAATTCTTCCAAAAGGGAGTAAGGACTCAGTAAACACTACCTGTGTTCCAGCTGAACTTTGAAAGCGAACGTTGGAAGTCTTATCAGAGTTTCAGGTGATATCAGACAACCCATAAACACACTGCATGAAGTTATTACAAAGAGTTTTATCTTGAAGGCGGAAGACAAATGCGAAACTGTCACCTTAACTGTGCTGTAAAACTGCCAAAAGGAGATATTACTATTGAGCTGACATATCAAAGAAGACTCCCAAAAAGGGCTTGAGTGCACTTGTACTTCCCTGCCCACCCTTGTCACTGCCAGCTTGCCAGTGCCATCCGTGCAGAGCCCAGTGCAACACACCATATCTGACATGAAAGCTACTTCAGACAGAGATTTAGGACACCCCCTCATACACAACCAGGAATAAACCACCTCTGGAAAAGTTTCTTCCTAGCTTCATCAAAATGCACATGTTTTTGACCCAAGCCCAAGAACTTTGCTCCCTCAGATGTTGTATCTTAGCAAGAATGCCATTCAGAATGCTAATGAATTGTGCATCAAGAGCATACCTTGTCCTAGATTACTGTGAAATTTGCATTTACTTCGGATTTAAAGTCTAGTTTTTCTTGTGTTTTGGAACACAAGAAAATAACCTTTTCATTTGTTAAGTTCAGTACTTTGGTAGCACCCCTAAGTTCATGAATCTCTTCTATGTTACAGCTAAAAGAAAAGCCACATGCCTTCTGCAGGAATTTCTTAGCATTCTTCACCCTATGTGACGGGCCAATCAATCATAATGGTCTCTCCTGGCTGTAAAAAGTATACATAGCTTTAATAGGAGAAGTTTAATCTAAGCAGCAAAAAAAGAATGCCAGGGCTTTTACAATTCTCCACTTACCTACGCAGACAGGACATTAAGTTTTGGGTTGCCACCACAGATCATGTTCTCAAATCTAACATCCTTGTCATGGCTGTAAAACAGCTGACATAATTTACTGCACAGATTTTCAACCACAGGTCATTTTTTGTTGTAAAATTTTTGCTAACAAAGTTCTTCACAGAAGTAAGAAGATAGGATTTTACTAGCAGCCAGGGGGTTTTCAGGAAAGTCAGTTCATTAGTAGACCACAATGTCTTGTCTCCTCTGATTTAGAGCTATATTGTCAGGGGCTACTGCACAACTGGATTGTGGCATATGTTTAAGAAAAAGAAATATATAACCTGTGTATCCAGCTCCTGTGTTTTGTGCACGCTGCCTCACCATGAAATAGGATCTATGGGTATATACATGAAACATGCACACACAGAGAGCACTATATGAGAGATGTAAACAGGTCTTGCATGCTGATCCAGGTACCGACCAGCTCTGCGTATCCCAGGTCTTTCACACCACAAAATTGCAGCACTGCCTATAAATACGCTCAGCACTTGTTTTTGACAAATGAAACATCCCTCTAGTCAAGGCAGCTCACTTACATGAACAAATCATCATATGACTGGAAAAGGCGGAAAAAAATAGCTGTGCTTTGGACTACTCCTTCCAGCATAGACAGCCAGGAGCTGCATTGACCGGGGTGACTGCTGGAATGATGTGTGGCTGTGGCTGATGCCCCATGGAGAAGACGGTGGCAGTGAATGTGTTTGGCAGTGGAAGGAAGTGGAAAGCAGATTATGCCCACGAAATTGGAAAGCACTGTAAATATTCCTAGGGCAGAGAGGTGCACGTTGGGGAAAGATGGGCGGCGACAGCATGGGAGAGGTACAAAGGAAGAGAGAAAGGGATGGAGCTACGCTTCACTTTGTTAAACAGGTGGCCAGCTACTCTTATGGCTTTTGTCTCCTCTACGTGCTAATTCAATTTATTTAGAGAGAGACGGGAGAAGAATCTCTTTCCCTCCGCCCCGGTTTCAGAATTATTGCATCTCCTGGGGGGAAGGGTTAGACTGAGACATTTGGTTTGGAAATGACTCACTCGGCAGCGCTATGGAGCCGGAGGGTCTATTTTTAATATTTTTAAATGGAGAACTTACCCAGATCTCACGCCTGCACCGCGCTCCAGAGGCACCGCGGAGCG
>VZRH01000335.1:90497-111154 GCA_013397555.1 Urocynchramus pylzowi | reverse complement strand
GCTGGCTCCTCCCCGCCGAGACGAGAGCCGGCCGGGCCGGGCCGGGCGGAGCGGGGCCAGCCGCGCCTGCCTTCCCCGGCTCCCAGCCCGCTCCGCCTCGGGGTACCCCTCCCGTCCCGTCGGAGTCAGGAAGTTTGAATTCTTCTGACCTTAAGCGAAAGAGAGGGAATGGAAAGGCTGGAGGAGCTCGGGAGGCCCTTGCCGGGGACGGGCGGCCGGCCCGGGTCCCGCGGGGCGCTCCCGGCCCCGGGTCTCGGCCGGGAGATGCTGAACCTCCGCCGGCTTCTCGCTGGCCCGGCTCGGGGCGCACCCAGCCAAAACAACGGGTCGCGTAGCACGGGGGAAGGGATGTGCCGTTTAAAGTTAGGGTTTATTTTATTTTGATCTGATGGTTCAAGGTTCCTCTGGCAGCCGCAGCGCCGTGCAGCTTGCTGTGTCCTGCTGTCACAGCCTACAGTAGGTATCAGACAGGAAACTGCTGAAAAACACCACATGTAATTCGGGGTCCTTAAAGAGATTAAAAGCCGCAATTAGTTACAATCAGGGAGCGATCGCATGGAACATATAAGTCAAATAGTTACGCTGACTTTTGGAGACCTACTCATTAATTGAAAACACTTGAGATTTTTAAGTGCTTAAAGGAGACAAACCAAATTGGTAAAATGGTGTCATTTTCTCAAACTGTTTAAGAGCCTTTTGTGAATTATGCACCATACCGGTGAAGCTTGATAACCTGATGCACTCCTTGTTAAGAGAATTCGCATCGTAACTTTGTGACTGAGTTGTATCTGGTCTCAGAATGAAAAAAAGCTGATGCTAGTCTGAAACCAGTATGTAAATCCATTAGCTCATGCTGGGATCCTGTAACACTTTTAAAGTTGTGTCGATAACCATAGTAAACTTAGGTGAGAACAGCTGCCGTATGTGTTTGTAGGAGAGGTATTCTCATGTCTCTTTTTTCTATCTCCAAATGTTTAAAACAAAGACTCAGTGAGGTACTGTGAACCTTACCTGCTGTCCATGGCTTCTACTAGTTAGGGTTTACTATTATGAACACGAAATCATGACCTAGGGATTGCACACAAGACTTTACTGCAAGCTACATGAACACATACAAAACCATATTTCCCATCCCAGACTCATGTGTTGTATGATGACAGCTGATACCTACCCAGGATATAAAATGGGTTAATCTACTAATAATTAAAAGTGCATATTGTCATTCATTCTGCACCTGCTTTTCAAACCAACAGTTACTTTTCAGAGAGAGCATTGCTGAAGTGGAGTTTGAGTGGTGATCCCAATCTCTGGCTCGTGGTATAGCTGGGAAGTGACCATCACTGCAGGTAGATCAGGTGCAAAGCAAGGATGTGACTTACTGCAACTGTTCTCCATGGGCCAGCAAAAAATCCTAAGGAATTTTCAGGTGAAGGGTCTGATGACCTGACATATTTGTTCAGTTGGCATGGTCCATTTAAGAGAAATTCTCAAGTTTTCTAAAAAAACCAAAACACCATCCCATAAGCTGGCATCTTTCCCCAAATTTTAACTCATATATTTATGAATCAAAATTTGACAATACATTTCAGGTGTGGGACAAATTCCTGCAGAAGTGTTTTTAAGGGGAAGGTGGTTGTCATACCCATGTGGTTCTAGCTTCAGGACTACCACTGAGGGACATCACTGCCACAGCACAGACTTACTGTGACCCTCCTGATGTATGGCTGGACTCTGACTTGTGGGAGAAAAGGAAGGAAAGAGCTGAAAAGACCCCTGCCACCACTCCAGAAGGAAAGGGGAGGTCCTCTTTAATTTCCTCATTAGGAAGAAGTGAGGATTCTGTGGAAAGAAAATAGTCCTTGTCTCTGAGAGTGAGGGCCCCACTCTCTCTCGTAGACTTATGTTATGCAGGAGCATAGGTACTGGGAAGACTTTAATATATGGCAAGGACAGACAAGAAAGACAACTAGAAATATTAGCCCAGCAGAAAGAGATAAAAGACTTAGGTGGGATTCATTTTACCTAACTTTAGCTATCTGAGTCCATGCAAAACACACCTAGCTTTCAAAGTTAGCTAAGGCAAATCCTGCCCTACAGCTTGCCCAAGTGGAATGAGGTAGCAGTGAGAGGGATCTGAAGAGAAAAGACTTGTGTTCAGGTTGACAGATGAGAAAAATTGCCTTGAGTTGCTCCTTTTCCCCTTTTAGCTGTGGTTTGAGCAAGAAGAGAAGAACACAGTTTTCGAAGAAAACTCTTTGCCTTCCACAGACAAATGCTAATCCACAGGTGTGTGCTCTCTGCCCCAAAGACAATGTGTGGTGCACATGCACTGCTGTGTGCTTTCTGGGAGAGGAACGGGCTCTTCTATGGCCTTGGCCTACAGCATCGGCTCAGAGAACTGAAAAGCAGGCAAGCTGACAGCATCAACAATGTTGCCACAGACATTTCTATAATGAACAGCCATGTGGAAAATAGCTACAGCTTTAATTTTGTTTTTGCTACTCTGCCTTAACACCACACATCCTCTCTGTAGCACGCTCTACAGCAAGACTGAGCACACACACGCCCTGCTCTCACACAGCCTGCTGTTCAATAAGAGCCTAACCACAAGAGTTGTGACTAACAGATGTGACCTTTTATTGGTTTGCTTATAATGCACTTGAGGATGGGATGAACCCACAATGCATCACCTTCACTTTGGCTGTGTGATCCAACAGGTCTTCAGCATCATGTGCTTCCCAGAAATGAGTCCTGGGAAAAGACCCACAGTGTAGTCTGTGAGGAGGGCAGTGAGGAGAGTCATCATTTCTGAAGAGCATTACCAATTCTGGCACTAATTTCACACAGCTGAGGGTTGCAGCTAAAACAGGCTAAGAAGTCATCAACCTACATTTTATTCTTATCCTATCCACAAGCATCTCTTGCCATTTCCATCTGCAAAGATAGCAGCTATTTACTGCATCTGTCCAATGTCTGNAAAAAAAAAAAAAAATTGACTTTAACTAAAGTGGATGATTTTGGCAACAAAGGATTAGGCAATAGCTGCATTTGAAGTTGCCTTGTAGATTCTAGCAAGCCATGTGAGGCAGACAAATGGGGATAAGCTGGGAGTAGCAACCTCCTATCACATCTCAGACAGGGAGGACATATCTGGTAATCCTCAGTGACACTGGAAATTATTTAACAAAGCAAATTCATCTTTCTCTTGGGACTGTAGGGAGAAAATTTCATGTATCAGTTGTGACACAAAGCTTAAACAACTCTTACAAAGAGAATAAAAAATTGTTTTTTCTTTAGTTGCCATTTAATGTTTATTTTTTTGATTTCAAGCTTGGGGATGGAAGGGGAAGGGAAGGAAACACCTCTAAGCTGTGGGGTTGAGAGTACACTATTCTATTAATTTTATAAGTCAAAGCTCTGGCACAAATAATATTCAGGAAACAAAATGTAGTTCCACAGGGAAACATGCAGCTATACTACTACATCTGTCAAAAAATAATTCAAGTCACAGATACTCATTGAGAAGACGAATTCTCAGAAGCTGTAATGCTGAGAGAGACCTAAAATAGCAGGAAAGCAGACAGTAAATTAGACAGGCCCATAATTTGAGAAGATGGGAGGGGGAAAAAAAACAGAAACAAGAAAACAATGGGATAGTAGAGTTCATAAACAGAAACTGTAACAACAGCCTCTGTTACTGGTAGTGTTGTGGAAACTCTTTGGAATACTGCATTCAGTCCTGACTATCTTCTCATTAAAAAGACATCAGCAAACATAAATGAATTATTTTTTAAAAAGCAGAAGTGATGAGGATTGATTTAGAGACCCTGTCATGTGAGTTGAAAGAACTAAATACAGCTGTGCACGGTGTGTAGGACACAACGCTACAAAAAAATAAATGCAGGTGTGGGAGAACAACTAGTTTGGTTTACAGAAGTGAGAGCATTTTTATTGTGAGGATGGATAAACTAGGATGAAACAAGGCAAAAAGATTAGGATGAGTACTGTCACAATGGCTTGGCTGTAAGATCCACTGCCTGGTGGAGCGGTTGCTGTGGGAGACTTCTTGTGGTATTTTAAATAAGCACAACACAGTGTTTATCCCTTGGCCTACCAAGCACAGTGGGCTAGTTGATCTTTTACAGAGGAATTTTCCATCTTTAATTCCTGTGTTTCTAAAGCTTCCTCCTCTATAGAGCACTGTCACCCCAGTGGCAAACCTCGAGGAGAAGACAAACAAAATAGCCCACGGGCAGAGACCTAAATGGAGAAAATAACTGAAGTATGTTTGTGGTTGATGCTTTACAGACACACCATAAATCAGAGCCAGGCAAAGGCAGTGGCAACCAGTATTCCTTACACTCACCCCTGCTAGAAACCATAATATAAATTTCCAAAGGTCACAAGCAAGCATAACAAATAGTTCTTTCCATCCTCCTGCTTTACATCTTCCCATCCCACTCCTGACTTCATTTGTCTCTCCAGCACCTCCATCTGCTCCATCTCCCTCTTGCCTTTCATCCCTGAGGTCAGTAAACTGAATCTTTAAATTCATTACTTGGAATCTTACACATCCACCTAAACCCTCTCCAATCTGGTTTCTATACCTCCTGCATCAGAGTGCTGTGTCCCATTTTCTAACTACCATGATTCAGTTAATCCTCAGAGCAGTTTCCATCTTCTCTGACATGTCAGTAATCTTTGAAACACATGGCAGTCCTTCAGTCCTTTTGCCTTTCATTTTCCATCTTACAGTTTCCTTTTCCTCCTTAATTGCTTCATCAGTGTATCATCCTTTGGCTTCCTCTGGGAGGGCTTTTTTCTTTTGGTCACTTCTATTCTTCTTCATCTTGACTTCAGGTAATTTCACACACACAGACCAATTAAATTATTGGTGCATGGTTGCCTTCTCTACTTCAGTCCCTTCTTTTCCTTTTTGAGCTTACTGTACTAACTATAAATACACACACACACACACACACACACACACATTTATTTGGGCATTGTTTTTAAGTCAGACTATTCTTTCTCTAGGTTCTCATTTTCAGGCAATGACTAAATTTTCCAGATATTTTCTGGGTGTCTTCTTTCAAATAATGTCCTTTCTTACCCACAGAGCAATATATCTCAGCCTGACCTTAGTCACTTCATATCAAGATTACTGTGCTATCTTTTCCTCCAGCTTTCAAAAATATAATCTTCACTCATATTTATGCAGAACAGTGCTACAAATGTCATTGCACTCACCTCTTACATTGAAAGCAATACCTTTTACTTTCCTTCCCTCTCTTTTCCTGTCCTTCTCTACTTATTACCAGTTCCTCTCCTGTCCTTATGTTACTGCAGTTTCTTTTATCTGAGTTGCACCAAAGTCAGCTGTGATTGCCACTGAAAAAAGCAATCTCACACTGGCTTTGGCTGTTAGCTCTGGCCAGCACTGCCCCTCCCCTGTGCCATCAATATCTCTGTGATTGCACAGCAAATGGGACCTGGAAGATGAGCTGGGTTACAAAGATGACACTGCTTTCACTGCTCACAGGGAGCTTGACCTGACTTCGTGCTGTTGGTGGCACCTGAAAAAGACAATTGGATCCAGTGTTGTGTGAGTCCCACCCCAACACCAGCCTAAGAGTCCAGGAGACCATCACTGTGTTCTCTCAGTGTAAGGACAGGCCTGAAAGTAGAGCAGCAAACTTCTCTGCCACGTGTGAGAGCTGCCTTGCTGTGAGCCAGCTCCATGGCCATTTAGGTTCTGCAGGCTGTGCCAGTAAAGAGCTCACCACAGGGGGTAATTTGGGTAATTTTGGCAAGCTGGCCCAGTTACCAGCTACAGGGAGGTTTGATATTTCATATATCAGCTGTCTGCTGGCACCAGCTTTGGGTTATATTGTCTTTGAAAGCTGGCATTGTTTTTAAGGTGAAATGAGTGAACACTGGTGAATGGATGCCAAATCACACTGTTCTAATTACAGAAGGTTTCCAAGGTGTCTTCCTTTACTCATTTTTGACTTGGTGTGATTCATCTCTTGGTTTTCAGTCTGTCTTTTTTTCATTTTCTACACCTCATTTGCAGACCATGCTATGCTCTGCAGGACAGAAGTACTCCAACACAGTGAAAGTCACTACTGGGGGCAGACTTCTCTGAGTGAGAAAAAAACAGGCTTTCCTCCTTAAAACTCCTAAATGCATTTGGAACCATCACTTTGATGTAGCTCTCAGAACCAGGTGAAAACAAATCCCTGTGTACATAGTAGAAGGACATGTTCACCTCCTGAGCTGACTGGCACAATAATCAGTGTAGTCAGGGGCCATGAGGAAATCATGTGCTGTACCAAAAGGGATCAGAGTAGCTCTGCCTATATTTACATTCAGAGAGAATGTGGGAGAAACTTGAAGCCTCAGCCGTCCCACAGTTGGTGGGATGATGGGCAGACATGCCTTTTCCTCTAGGAGCAAGATTCATACTTGTTGTTTTGTGGCTAATGTTGATGATTTGGCACAGCTGCTGACAACTTTTCCTCACCTCCCTGAGGTGACCCTGCCTTCCTTGATAAATGGAGGAATGATAGAATGCAGCCAGGTGCCACAGACAGAACGTACATGTTTACAGCTTGGTGCTTGCTTACTCATCTGCTGTTGACTTCCACTGTAATTGCCAGGTCATCTTTTCCAGACGTAGCAGGAAAATGCCTTTACTGGCTAAAGGATCTTATTTTGTCTGCCCAGGAATGGGGCTGTGCTGTGGGGAAGATGGCTGGAGGCTGTGGGGGGGAGAAGAAAACCCTTGGCCATTCTGGGTTTATCTGCTCAGAGGAAGGGCCTGGCAGAATGAGTGAGTCACAGCTCAGTAACTACATGCCTCTTTCTTGACCAACCCTTGTCTCACAGAGAAGTGTCAGTGACCTCTGGCACAGAAGTGATGGGTACAGTGAGGCTACAGGGTAGGATTAAACTAGGGAGGATGAGAAGGCTTGGAGAACAAGTAGAGGCATTTGAAATGTGAACTGCCTTTCAATATACAGAGCAAGATGCAAACAGCTATAATGTGCACAGCTTATGGGAGGTATGTGGATGGTAAAATGAAGGACAGCTTTGTAGAATTCCTCCATGTTATCAGATGCCTCTGATCCCAAATTATCTATTGTTATCACATAGAGCCTTTGTCCCAGAACACACCACAAAGCAGGACTAAGGATACAAGATGCTAAAAGCACTGCATAAAGGAAGATGCAGACTGTATATCGACTTTCTGCATAGAATGAGCCTTTGCAAGCCAGAAGGGTCTGTGCACCTGTGGAATTCAGCTTGTGATTGCCAGAATTTTATTCATTTAATTCAAGAATCCCATATGCACATGTTCATATGGCTCATGAGTAACACTTTATGGTGGCCACATGGCTGTGTGTACAGACACACATCTCCAGTGAGCTAACACAGGTTTTTGAACACCAGGTGTGGAATCTGTGTCTAAGGCTCTGCATTTTTGTGAGGGGCAGTCATATCTCAACTGTGCCAATATGAAGCTGGGTAAATCAGTTTGACACATCACGAGTTTTCAGAATTTTTCTCAGTCTCTCAGGTTTTTGATTTATTTTCAAAAACTCTCCATGGAGACTGCTCTTTATGTAGAATTTACCCTTCTGCCAGGCCAGAATGGAATTTCAGCCATTTAAAGGAAATATGAGATTTTTGTGTGTATATGTGGTGCCAATTCACTAGAACAGACACAGGGACAACACTTGGGCTTTGCAACCAATAAAATTCAGCAAATAAACCAGCTTGCCTCTTCTCCTTCACTTCCTTTCTCCCTCCCCCCTTGCTTTCCTTCCCCACTATTTTCACACCTTGGTGCAACATATCAAATCAAAATGGTAAAAGCATTCCAAGGAAACAGTCATTTACTCTGGATTATTGTGCACTGGATTTATGCACACCATGCCCTGAGCAGGCAGTCTCTCCCCATCCTTCCCTTGCAGCAGAAATGCATCTGCCAGGTCATGGCTAAGGAGAGGCACAGTCCTGACCTGTGGAGACAAACAGCTCTGGTGACAGTGCAGTGAAGCAATGCCTGGCTGGCACTGTGTCACCTCCTGGGCCAGAAGCTCTGCAAGGTACAAATGCAAAGAGTGACAGTGACAGTGACAGGCTGTGGTGTTCTCCTGCAGCTGGGGCATGTGCCTCATTAAGGGACTCCACACTAGGCTGCACCCAGCCCAGGGAGGGAGAGGTGATGTTCAGGACTAGGACTAGGAGTTTGGAAGTGAGCTGCAAAAGCAAGGGCACCTGCATGTTGTCTGGCAGATCCATTATCACCATGAATTATCAGCCTGTTTAAAAATTAGTAGTTCTACCACTAAGAGAGGCTTGCTTAGTCCAATTACACAATTGTTACAAGCAACTGGAAATAGGAAATGTGTCTGATTGCATAAATCTGGCTCAGGTAGGCTAGCAGGGATCCCAGCCAGATTGCATTTGGTTACTAGGTTATGTAACATATTGAGGGCCAGAATGGGTCCCTTTAGCTCAGTTTTCTGTCTCTGACAGTAGCCAAACACAGATGCCTTAGGTGGACCAGAGGAACAGCAAAAGCATATGGAAAGATGACTTCTCTCATCTTCACCCCTATTTTAACCTGTATTAGCTAAGTTGAAGCAGGCACGAGGTGCTCCCTGCAGTTCAATCACTTTTCCTCTACAATTACAGGTACCTTGGAATTTATTTTCACGTCTGTGTTTTCCAAAATCTGTGAAGGACAGGTGTCTTGCTGGAGAAAACTCTCTGGCATGTGTTTCTTATAGGAGGCAAAGAGAGAGAACAGTGTTAACAGGAGTTGAGCTGCTGCCAAATACACAGCCACAGCCTGAACTGCAAAGTCAGTGAAGTTAATTTGAACCTGCTTTAATGTGATTCCATACTGTCCCTTTCTCTACACACAGTGGTCACAAAATTAACCAAATAAAAGCTTTCCTCTCTTATAAATACAGAAGTATAAGCAACAAAACTTCTGTCACCTCCATAAACCTTGAAAAAGATATTTTGCTGACATACAGGTATTTTTCTCATCTGATGAGAGTTGCAGTATGCAGCAGTGCTCAGGATATGCACAGGATACACACTGCCTGCACCTACCTTCTTGCATGAGCCTGTGAGCAGGGACAAGAGGGCAGAAAGAACCAAGGTCAGCAGCTGACCCAGGAAGATTTGGATTCTTGTAGCTGCAATGCCTTGTTACCACTACAATGAGCTCCCAGTGTTTACTGCACACACACAGATTGGTATGCAGGGAGATGGGCTGTCTGAGAGAGTAAACAGAAAAGACCAGGGTCCAAGTCAGACTGAACAATAGACTGAGGAGAGTGCAAGACTCCTCTTTAGCTGGACTTCCCTCCAGGAAACCCAACTCATACTAAAATCCTCCTGTATCCTGTGCCCTAGTCTGGGGGTGTTGACTTGGTTCCAGCTAATCATGTAAATCGCATTTGCAGAGGTGAGTGCAGGCTGCTGGATGCTCCCAAGAAAGCACTCTGCAAGAAATCTCCCTGCTCTAAGATGGGAGGAGAGTTGGCCTCAGCATTTTGAGAGAGGTTTGTCTGTTCAAGTGCCCCCAAACACAACTGCTTCTTTAGTGAAGTAGCTGCCCATGCATCAGAACTCAGAAATATTAAAGCTCCTCTCCTGCCTCCTTATCTTGAGAAATGAGAATGGTTGTTCAAACACAGTGATTCTCATGACTCCAGCAGAAGGAGATTTTTAGACTCTGAGGCTCCCATGTCAAGATGACTGGGATTGGAATTGTGTAGTATTTGAGGCTTACTGTGGTTTTAAGCTGACTGAGACAGAGAGAATTGGGACAGGAAGTTTCCAGCTGAGAATTAATATCCAAGCCCAAACCTGGATTGTAAGAAAACTGTTTCTCAACCTTTTGTAATTAACAAGCTAAATAGTGTTTGAAGGGGGAAAAAAAAGAAAATTAAAGTGGGAATCTCTGGAGCATTCTACATACTACTAGTGTTTGCCAATTTGCTCAATAAATAAAGCACCTAACATCTAATTAATAAAATATTGTGATTTTAGAAAAATTATATTACACATTACAGTCACAGCCATTGTGACTGGGATTTTGAGTTGAATACTGATATTGCTCTCTTCCAACAGTCAGAAATCAGCAAGTATTCCATTGTCTGGACTCTTACATTTTATGGATCAATAGTGGTTCATAGTTCACAGAGATTAAATTGATTGATAGTGGCTTGGAGCTTGTAATAGTGATGTTGAAAACCAAGGTAGCTGGGATTTCTGTGTGCTTTTGTGTTTTCTGTCAGTTCTTTTAATATGCTGCATATTCATATATGAAGCTGGCTAGGTCACTATTTGCTTTTTCAAAAACAATGTAAAGTGGCTTTTTTAATGGAAATGAGTGAGACATTTTCACCTCTTTTAGCAGGATTTGGAAGTATACTATTCCTATTTTTACATTTCCTGTTCCAGGAAGGAAATAGGGTTTTAAAATTTTTGTTACTGTAGACTTTTCTTTCCTAGTTGAATCAAATCTGAATCAGTGGTGATACTGAAAGAGTTATGCTTCCTGTTTGTTCCTGCTTAAGAAAAAGTTCTAGTAAGAACTGTCGAAAATGCAGCTGTAACTAATTAGCATCCAACTTTCTCCAAACACTGTCTAACATTTACTTATCAATTTAAGTCCTTACATTAAGCAGTATCTCAAATACCTTTCCTTTTAGAAATGCTCAGGAAAATTTTCAAGGGTGCTGTGAGTACTCTTTATATTCTACCATAGAAAACATGTTTTCTCTAGGACTTCTGCCTCAGTTCATGGAATTAGAGCATTTCTAGACTGTTTCCCAATGAAATGTAGCTGGTAGGATCCTGACTACTTAAAAATCACATTGACTCTTACAAAAAAAGCAGAGGCAAATGCTAGTCCAAATCCAATTTAGGTTGCAATATGCTGGTTTTTACCTAGGACATGGGATTCTTTATGCAATTTCCCCTTTTATCCCCCAACTTCCTATAGTTACATTGTAATTTTGTGTGCTGATTCAGCTGGAACATTCCTCTCTGGAAGGGAGTCCATTTTCAGCAACAATTGAAATGTTTACCACTTGTACAAGTTGTGAAATATTAGAGAATATTATAGAATAAACTAGCAATTTTCCTCACCATTACCAGCACATTTACAGAAATGACAAATCACTTTCAGTGATATTATGTAAGCACTAATTCACTAATGATCGTAGCCTACAGAGGAGAAAGAATTTCACATGGTCAATTTCGTTTATGGGGAAAATGAAATTAAAAATTAGGAGCCTAATTTCTCAGTAGGTTCTCTCAACTCCTCTTAAAAAACAGATCAAGTCCCATCTGCATGGTAAGGTCAAGCAGACCAAGAGCCTTTAGAATAGATGCTCTACACAAACAGTTGCTGCTGAGGATCTGACATGCACACTATGCATATTCCATTTTTTTTTTCAATTCAAGTCACCTTCATTTAGATCCCCTGGAGTGAATGCCTAATGAGGTCTGAGCATGTTGGGTACACTTCTAGAGAACATTTTTCAGTTTAATTTCACTCAACAGAACCTAACCCCCGCACTCAAAATCAGCCCCTGATGCAAAATGAAGGACAGGCAATAAAGATGTTCAGGAGATTTGCATCAAAAATACAGAGGCAAGGTGCTGCAACTGGAGGATTCAGACAGCAGTGCTCCTGTGTAGCACTGGCACAAAGAGTTACAGGCAAGAGTGGAGAAACCTTTAAGGCCTGGTTGACACCACTGTATTTACATTTTATATACTATATGCATTTTATAATCACAGGTTTGTACTGTATGTGGACACACTGAAATTATAAAGTCAGCTACCAATGTCCAGCCTCTCTGCTGCATGCACAAATTCTCTTCCTGAGCTGACACAAATCCTCATCAAACACATTGTTGTCACAGGAACACTCGACCAGTAAAACTATGCCTGCAGCTGTCTTCCCTGAGCTCTGGTTCCCCAGGCAGTAGCTCTTCTGCTGATACAACCTGTCAGAGTGGGGATGCACAGCCTAGGTAAAAACAACTAAGTACCCCAGTGACAGGGCAGCATCAGTAGCTATTAGCCAGGGAATTACTTCCTAGGCTTAATGTTAGAGTTGTGATCATCTGGCTTACCTGTCAACGAGGGTAATTTTACAGCCATGTTAAAAGATTTTTTTAACAGAAAATATACTGGGGAGCCTGGTTTAAACAACAGCTATCAAAACAAAACAAATTCTAGGTTCAGCTAAGTCACTTTTTTAAAGCTGGGGCACTCTTCAGTAGCCCTTTGATTCGGTCTCTGGTACGATGAGGCACCGTGCATCACACATCAGTTGATGCTGCTCTGTTGTGCTGTACAATGCTGTCATTGTGGGGACAAGGAATGAAGCTGGATGGTTTGCAGGATGTATCAGTCAGGAGGAAACAGAACAACAAGCACACCAATGCTTAGGTGCTCTTTTCAGCATAGCAAAACACTCAGCTAACTCATCAAACTACATACCTTGGGATGGCAGGGTTAAACACAGCACGTCCTAAGAGGCTGGAGGTTTTGCAAGCTCCATTCTGCAGTTTACTGAGAGGAAAAAATCATAAAACACCACAGCCATAAAATGTTCTGAATTAAGAAAAAACCCTTATTAAGTTAGTAACAGCTGAGAGGACATGCACTATATAAACACCAGAACTTTCTGCTTGCAGAAGTAAGCAACTCATACACAGTTCCCCCATCTTTGACAAAGCAGACCTGCCAAAGCTCACATGCTGAGCGTGAGAGTCACACCACCGACAGCTCCCTCCTGCCACACCACAGCTTGGTTTGCACCTCGTGTGCTCACAGGGTCACAGCTGCTGCTCTGCATCCCTTGGAGACACAGAGCTACTGGGCACAGCACAGCATGACTGCATGGCCTACAGAACTGCAATTTTTTCTTTGTTTTCACCTCCAAACAGCACCTCTCTGATGGTTCCCCCTCTGTGAGTTAGAATGAATGCACACAAAATGGTTAAAGGTATTTCTTCTAGAGAAAAGTATTAATTTCTGTTACACATTTTGCATTTGCTATGTAATAGATGATAGCCATTGGGGATGAAGTCTGTTTTGGTGTATTTTAGATAATCTGCTTGAATAGCTTCCCTTAAAAGAAAGTAATTAGTTTGTACTATTTTGCATATCATTCTTATCCTATTGGTGAGAGCCCAGCAGACAGCTAGTTGGATTCAATTTACTTGTGGCATAATGTTTCACATAAACATAGTCTGAAGTCTTAATGTAATTAGATAATTTCTGCTGTTCTGACGTCACCTCACACACCCTTTTTACTAACACTGGAGATTTTGCAAAACTCCAGAGAAGACAATATAAGCTGCCAAGTGGAAACTTCTGTGAGAGGCTGGCTCATGTCCTGAAATTATAGATGCACAAACACAGCTGCATTTGTGCTATTTCTAAAATGCCAGAGGCAAAGCATTTAATGTACATTTATATAGATACAAAACACCCCTCTAGGGATTTACTACTTACACACATGGAAGTGAACAGCGGCAGCAGCAGATAAATAATGAAAAAGTCAATTACATTTTAAAGAGCCTTTTAATTTTAATAGTCCATAGTGATGTTAATAATACAGGGAAGGACATTTTCAAAGCATTTATCTTGACATTTACCCTTATGATGGCTTGGTAATTTAAGCATGTGCTTGTGGAGAGGTAGAGCTTTAGCTCTAGAGAAAGAGAAATCATTTATATTCCAGTTTGTCGGTCTTTACAATTCTGCTCTTCTGTTTTGAGGCATTAATAGAGGCTTTTCTGAGTGTTTGGTTACACCTCCTCTTTTCTGAGTTTTAAGCCGTATAAAATAGAGAAAGAAACTGCTTTTTGTTGAAAACTGCTGTTGAAATTGTTTTCTATTGCAATTATATGTGTGATCAAGGCATTGTTGAGATAAACTGTGGCTTTATGATTTTATTGCTATTTCTTAGCACCTTGATCTGGAGTTCTTTGAGCTAGCCAGCATATTAACACAGAATGAAAAGACAATCATAGCTAGTAAGGCAGAAATAAGCCCTCCAAAAGTGTGACTTCAAATCAATAAAAGGCAGCAATCACAACAAAAGGGGCCTGAATGACTCCAGTATTTCCTTGATAATGGGATATGAATCCCTTTGCCTTACTGAGATATAACTCAAACTTAACAGTGGCTGTTCTCTCTCTGTGAGCTACTCTCACACGAAATGAACTGATGGGGTTCTTGTTGCGGTTTTGGGTCACAGCCACGACCTTACAGCTCTCCTTAGCTCCCTCTCTGCAGGCAGCCTGAGCTGCAGGAGCAGAAACAATGCCATTTCTTGAAGTCCCTATGTGCCCGAGGCTGCCTTGATCTGCCACTGGCTGTTTCACACACCTGCCCTCACCACAAATGTAAACTGAGCCCATGCACAGCTGGGTGAAGTGGTTCAAGGCCGGGGCTTCTCCTCCTGACGCAGGAGAAGGAGCCAGTGTGTGAGAGTGGCTTCCAGCTGGGAGGCCCCTGGCACCCAGTGGTTAAAGGCAGGCAGTGCAGAGGACAGTGCTCAAGTGGGATTTAGGCTGTGGAAGAGTGGAAGGGAAGCAAGACAACCTAGCAGACTGAGAATGGTAAGGCAGAGTTTATAGGTCGTGTCACAGCAACATTGCAGACTGCAATGGGCTGGGGTCTAGTGAGACTTTGTAATGAGTACAGAACATTAGAAATCAGCCTGCAGCTGGTTTGTTGATACTTGGCATCACTGCAGCTCCAGAGCTGGCCCTTGATGCTTCACTCTAAAGGCTAAACTGCCAGAAGTCACAAAGGTGGCCTGAGGCCCCACAGATGTGCAGGAACTGCTCTCCTGCCAGCAGTGGTTCCCAGTAACAGATCTCATCAAATACTTGCTAAGGCAGGTAACTTCCTCTGCTGGAAGAAAGAAGCCATGCAACTGAACCAGGCACATTTGAGGCTTGCTGGTTTACATACCTTGTCTCACAAGACACATTTCTGGCAGCTGCTGCCAACAGTTTACCAGTGAGCTCCAGCATGTTTGAGCCTTCCCTTGCTGCCTTCCCCTTCATATTTGCACAGTTGCTTGCACAGAGTGGTGGTCACCTCCAGCAGCCAAAAGGGAAAGTTGGGAGCCCATGCTGGTGCTGGCCTCTGCACCTTGTTCAGCTTCAGCATGACCACACCATGCTAAGGGACACTGACATTCAAAAGGGGAGTGTGGAGGAAAGGCTTGTTTACTTTTTTGCTTTTATAAGAGCTATTCAATGTCTTGCTTTTGTCTGTGCTGGCTTGCTCCTCCTGTCTTGTCAGAACTGACTCTGTTATGCCATTGGGGCTGCAAATTCCTCATGGAAAACGTTTTGTTGCAGGCTTTAATTTGCTTAATAAAACCAGATGCAGTTCCATTGATTCTTATACAGATTTTTTCCCCAGGAGTTTTGTGAGCGTCAATTAATGGTTGTTAAGAATAAAGAACATGGTAAAAGCTTGGTATGATGCTTAGGCCAAATACACTTGGCTGGAAAACACTCAAAAAGCTTCTTTTTGTCCCAATGATGCTTTGCAGTTTGAACACATTAATAATCTCATGAACAGTCTGAGCTGCCTATCAAATTTTATAGGGGTTGTCTTGCAGCAGAGGGCAAAGAAAATTACCTTAGATGAGCTGTTAATGTGCAATGTCTTCTTTACAAGGGTTAGGCTGCTCACTTTCCAGTTTTAATACAGATTTACAGCAGTGTGAGGCTGCTCACTTTCCAGCTGTATTGCAGGCAACTGTCCACAGACTTACAGAGCACACAGAGCATCTGTTGGCACGAGCCTTACGGATCACATCTGTCAGCAGTGGTCTTACCCTCCAATTTGCAGTCCCATTTGAAGAGTCTCAAGTATCAGCAATCCAAACTGAAAAGGCAGTTCAGCTGTTTCAGCTGAGAGGCCAGGGAGGAAGGAATACTGTCATCTGAAAGGTGATTGAAAACTGACACGGAAGAGTAAAACCCGAATGTTAGCAACATGGTTTGGCTCCATTTCTTAAAAAGCCCAAGCAATAAAAGCCTGTTAAGATGACAAGTCCTTAGTGAGTAGAGTTGGGGCCAAATAGGAAAGGTGTTGATTCTACATTACATGCACTTGGTTGGGCCACTGCAAGAGGGGACAGACTGGCAATGAGCAGGTTGCACAGCCATGCAGAGCCAGGCCAGCACTGCTAATCATGCCCACAGCATATCCCCAGTGCTCCTAACCTACTCCCACTCTCACATAGTTAATGGGTTTCACCAACAGAAACAAATGTAGGAAAGTGGAAGATGAAAAGAACCTGACTTGCCTAAGTCTGTTAAAGCAAGGATTACCTGTTGAGTCCAGTGATCAGTTCAGAAACTTTCCCCAGTAACACAGACCAATCAGATTTTCTGAATTGCAGCAAAAAGAAAAATGTGTCAAAATGCTAATTACGGGCGACTGTTACGAAATTCTGTTCTCTGAAGCTCTGCAGGGCTTAGCCACAGACTGGCTGGGGCACAGAACTTTCCTCTCTCACACAGTCTACAGCCAGACCCATGAACACACTTGATGTCATCTCTCTACTGCATTCCCTTGGAGCTAACTCCTGCATTTCTAATTTGGAAAAGGATAGGCAACTTTCTTACTAAAATTGCACCCACCCAGCAGGGAGCAGTTAGAGAGCAGAGCCTTGCCTTGCAGCTGGAAGCCCTTAAGGAAGAGACCACTCCTCTGCTTCACATGCTCCAGTGAATACAGGCAATGCTGTGGGGACAAAACTAATAGTTCTTCCCATCAAATCCTTAATATGCCAAGGATTTCTCTCCCAGGGACCACTGAATGGACAATGGACAAAGTGAGCTAGAATTGTTTGGTTCTTTCCCTGGAGTATAAAAGATTACAGTTCTCCAGGTAAGAATTGTAGGCAAGCTAAATTTTTTTTTTTTTTACTTCTCAGGGAGAAAAAAAAAATACCTACACTACTTTAGGGAGAACCATTTGCAGATACCCTAGGCTGGCTCAATCAAGAGAGTGTCACATCAGTCAGTACTCCAGCTGTATCACCCAAGCCTGGGTGCAGGAAAATTTGCTAGCCCAGAGGCAGAATTTAATTTTCAGACTCAAAGACTGGACAATTTGGTTCATGAGATCCAACCCTATTCCTGCACACAGTGCTGTGACTCATCTGCAGGCTCAAACTCACAGCTGAGTCCCTTTGGGTGATACAGACATGAAATCATGGTAAAAAAAGGGCTGTGAGAAAACACATCTGGTGGTCATCCAATCCATCTCACTCCCCTAAGTGGGTTTCTTTTTTCAAACTCAGAGAGAAGTGCCTCTGGCTCAGCAGATAATTGAACTGGTGTTTCTCCAATCTTCCTAATAATCACACTGATCACAGGGCCAGCCTTCCTTACAGGATGCAGTCTCATACTTCATCCCTGATAATTTCATTTTGGAGGCCTTGACCTTGAAGAAAGAGGAAGGAAGGAGGGAAAGAAGAAAGGAAGAAGGGAAGGAAGTGTGGTGCAAGGAAGGAAGTAGGAGAGGAAGCAACAGAGGGAAGAAGAAAAAAAAAAGAAAGAAAAGATCAAATCAAATAAAGCATTTTGCCAAGCATTTTTCTTGGCTTCAGCTGTTTCAAGTTTGATATTAAACAAAGAGCATTTCAATTTTGATATTGAATCAAACCTGTAATTATTTCTTCATAATTATAAGGCTCCCAGAGTGAGGAAATGGCAGCGATAGGAGGTGGACTGGAGAATGAATTCAGTGGGATGCCAGCTGTGCTTACTGGCAGGCAGCATCTTTGCTCTGAGTATGTGAGTCACACGTAAATGTTCTCTTGCCACACACTCCTGTGGGAGCTGGCAGTGACAGTTATCTCCTCTCCCCACCCCACACCCTCCCATCCTTTGCATCTCCCCACCTACTTGTCTGACAAAGTTACTCTGTACAATTAAGTCCTTAACCCAGGAGTGGTGGTTTGACCTTGGCTGGATGCCCAGTGCCCACTAAAGCCACTCTATCACCCCCATCCTCAACTGGACAGGGGAGAGAAAATGTAACAAAAGGCTCTTGAGTTAAGGACAGGGACAGATCACTCACATTACCATCATGGGCAGAACAGCCTTGACTCAGAGAAATTAACTGAATTTATTACCAGTCGAAATCAGAGGAGGATAATGAAAAAACAAATCCTAAAAGCACCTTCCCCCCACCTCTCCCTGCTACCTGGACTTTATTCTTGATTCACTACCTACTCCCCACCACTGGTGCAGGGGTACAGGGAATGGGAGTATGGTCAGTTTATCAGATGCTGTTTCTGATGCTGTTTTCTCCTCAGGAAAAGATTCCTTCCCCTGCTCCAACACAGCATCCCTCCCACGGGAGAGAGTTCTCCACAAACTTCTCCAGTATCAGTCCTTCCCACAGGCTGCAGTTCTTCATGAATTGCTCCAGCATGAGTCCCTTCCACAGGATGCAGTCCTCACAAATATCCAGTGTGGCTTGCCCCATGGTCACAAGTCCTGACAGCAAACCTGCTCCAGCATGGGCTTCTCTCACCATGTGTCCCCAGGGCCTGCCAGAAGCCTCCTCCAGCATGGGCTGCCCACGGGCTCACAGCCTCCTTCAGGTATGCAGTGTGGGGTCCCTCAGGGGCTGCAGGTGGATCTCTGCATCCCCATGGTCCTCCAGGGGCTGCAGGGGCACAGCTGCCTCACCACAGTCTGCATTAGGGGCTGCAGGGGAATCTCAGCACCTGGAGCACCTCTTTCTTGTCTTTCTCCAGAGAGCCTGGTGCCTGCAGAGCTGTTTCTCTCACACAGTCTCACTCCTCTCTTCTCTGGCCACAATTACTTCTGTGCAATAACTTTTGTTCTTTCTTCTTAGCCCTGCTATCCCAGAGGTGCTCCCACCATCACTGACGGGCTTGGCCCTGGCCAGTGGCAGATCCATCTTGGAGCCAGTTGGTTCAGGCTCTGTTGGAGGCAGGGGAAGTTCCTAGCACTTTATCAAAGAAGCCACCCCTGTAGCCTCCCCACTACCAGAACCTTGACACAGAAACCCAATACACCAGGCATGGATCAGCCTGATTTTATTGAAGTCTTGTAAAGTCATTGCTTTAGAAAGGCTCTGGGAAAACGTAAGTGTCCCTCTCCCCCAGTTAGATAAGGCATTTCAGTAGTGTTACTACTTAGAAAAATTCTGCTTACCTCTTAGAAAAAATCAGCCTTGTTGGTTTGGGAACAAGACAAGCAGGGAGATTATAAGAGGTCAACGATGCAAGTACAAGCATATCCTGTGAACAATCCCTGCTTCCTTTAGGCATACTTCCTCAGATTGTAACACAGCGTTACAATCAGTAACACTGATTGTGTTGTTTTTTTTCACAGTGTTGTTTTTTTCATAGTGCCTTCATTCTGTTTATCCTTTCACAACTTCCAAGCTTACTGCTGATGTTAATAAATGCCCACACTTACTACTGCAGGATGTTATGTATTATACAGAGTGCCATTTTCTTCCTGGCACTCGTGACAAAACTGACCTACCTTGATTCATCTAGAGACCAAAGCAGGGTCATAAGAATGTGATTCTGGTTTCCCAGCTCTTAAACCCCAACCTCTAACCACTGCCCCATGCTTTTTCCCCGCTGGGGTGCCATTGTTTAACCACTAGCTGCAAACCTTTTATTCTGGAAACCAAAAATTAATATTTCACCATCCTTCCCATCACTTTCTGCTCTATCCTAGTGTGTAGTATGGAATCTGTTCCTCTACAAGAGTAAACCCTGTTCCCTGCCAGGCTTGTGAAGTCCAGTAGAAGAAGTGTTTATATGTTTGCATTTCTCACTGTGCAATATTCTGCTTACAAACCAACAGAGATGGAAATGAGGATGGGGATGTGACAGAGGTGGTGATGGGGAAAGAAGACCATGGATTAGTGATGCCTCGGATCCACGTGTGCTGGAAGCCACACAAGGCAGAGAAAAGACGTTCCCCCTCAGAAAGAGGACTTACTTAAATCCCTTTAAAAGTGCAAGGCACAGCTTGCAAAGATATCGGTCCGTATCGCTGCGGCAGTGCCGTGATAGATCCTTCACCTCCCGTTCCCGCCGGCTGACAGCAGCGCGTTTACAGCGCAACTCCAAAGCGGAGATTCGCACTGAGAGTAGAGAACGCCCGAGAGGAGCGGCAGGGGCAGCGCCACACACCGAGGGCTCCCGTGTCCCTGCCCGTGTCCCTGTCTTTGTCCCGGTCCCTGCCCGTGTCCCGGTCCCCGTCCGTATCCCTGTCCCGGTCCCCTTCCGTGTCCCGGTCCCTGCCCTTGTCCCTGTCCCGGGCCCTGTCCCGGTCCCTGTCCGTGTCCCGGTCCCTGTCCGTGTCCCTGTCCCGGTCCCTGTCCGTGTCCCGGTCCCTGTCCGTGTCCCGGTCCCTGCCCGTGTCCCTGTCCCGGTCCCTGCCCGTGTCCCTGTCCCGGTCCCTGCCCGTGTCCCTGTCCCTGCCCGTGTCCCGGTCCCTGCCCGTGTCCCGGTCCCTCTCCGTGTCCCGGTCCCTCTGCGTGTCCCGGTCCCTCTGCGTGTCCCGGTCCCC
>VZRH01000335.1:0-90154 GCA_013397555.1 Urocynchramus pylzowi | reverse complement strand
CGCGGGCCCCGGCGGGAGGGAACGAGCGGGGCTGTGCGGCTGCCAGCACGGGGGAGGCCCAGGCCCTCGGCAAGCTGCGGGGGCCGCTGCTGAAACGAGACGTGCCCGGTCGCAGCGACCCTCGCCCGCTGCAGAAGGGAACGGGCTGAGGCTGCGAACCGGGGGGTGCTGAGGAGCTCAGCCCCATCCTGCTAAGGCTGTCGGGCCGTACCTGGATGCCCAAGGCCCTGGTGGTGTGGGTCTCGCAGCGTAAGCTGTGTCTCCTGGCTAAGAAGGCCGTCCTGGGCTGTATGCAATGCTTTTCATCCCAGCCCCTTCTCTTGCCCCCTGACAGCTGGTGTCTGCTTTGCACAACCTCACCAGGCACGTGGTGTACCGCGGCTTGGCCAGGGCAGAAGACATCCTCTGTCTCTTCCCAGAAAACTTCCACCAAAATCTGAAAAACCTCTTGACTAAGATAATCTTGGAGAATATGTAAGTGCTGTCCACCTGGCATTTGCTTTCAGCTGGAGAGTTGAGGCCTGTGTGTGTGGTTTGATACCTGGATAGTTGGCAACATAAGTCTTGTTTCGGTAAATGGCCAAGGAAACACAGCCATGGGCACACAGAGTTTTCCCATGACTTTTGAAACAGGCGTGGGCCACATGCCCAATATGAAAAGCCCCTTTTATCTTAACAGCTGTATGGTGAAAAAATGCTACTGTTGATGATAAAACTTAGAAGGCTGTATTTCAGCTCTAGAAAATCTAGGTAGTATCAGATACCCATCCACTTGTCACCACGGCTCAGGTGCAGAGGCACTGTATGTGATAGAGCATACATGAGGTGGTGGCAGAGGAGGGCAGTTCTGCATGTACATCTCAATGCTTGGAGCCCATTGCTTTGATGAAACCAGGGAGAAAGGTATGTGCTTTAAACAAGCTGCCCTTCCAGAAGAACCCATGGTTGGTCACCAGTTTGCCTGCCATTACCCACCAGTCCTAGCCTTTCCATGGCACTCACTGCATAGGCAGTCTCTGTCTCCTGCTTACTGCTGGTGACCCTTCAGCCAGGGATAAGCCATGCTAAATGCTTACCTCTTTATTTTTTTTTCCTCAAACCACTGTTGATGGTGTTTTCTATATTTTTTCACAGCTCTGCTTGGAGGAATGAAGCACAAGCCAGTCAGAGTAAGTAGCAGAGTAATCTCAGGAATGAGATTGTCTGCTAGGAAATAATGGATTATCTTAGTATTGTATTTATGAAGTATCTGACATGCATTACATAGGGACCAAGGCAGTGGTCCAGGGCAGACATTCCAACAGATTGATCTGTTTTAACATAAAAAAGTGAATGGTTTCCTGCCCCCCCACCAAGCCACCAGCAATCAGTCTTTGCAAATTAACGTACAAGGCTTAACAGATGTATTTTGTGTTGTTGCATATGCTGCCAAGTGCTGGCCCTAACAGACTGTGAACTGGAATTTGTTCCAAAAGCAGGAGCAAGGCAGCCAGTTGTGCACTGCCCCCTGGACCTCTGTGCAAGGAAGCAGCAGGAGCAGGGAGAGAGAGCCTTTCCCCAGACAGAAAAAAAATTCAGTTAGACAATAAAGCACAGAGAGGAAGCGACTTGAGTGTCTGTAGTCAGTAGGAAGGCTGGCAGTCGATCCCTGGGGAAGACACTAAGCATCTTAAGCATCTGGCAGAATCCAGACAGGCTGCAGTTGCCTACTGAGACAGCCCTTTCCTTAGCAGCCAAGTTAGACGGGTCTTTCTTTCCTTGGGTGGGCCCAAGAGGTCTCCAGCTCTGAGCTGTTGATGTCAGTATTGCACCTGTTAAATGGTTTCTGCTAGGCTGCATGCAATTAGGATGGTATTTGAAATATTTTTAAGGAATGTGAAGATTGCATTTTGTCAGTATGCTTGCTGTACTGCAGGATGCTTTGGCTGGGGAACTTGAAATAACATGTTTTATACTGCTAGATTTTACAAGCTTTCCTGAGTGCTTTCATACCAGTTTCAGAGCAGAGCAATTAGCATGCAGGTGCCAGAGCACTCACAATGAAACATTAGTTGAGTGTAGCAGGCAGCAAGGCAGGGCATAAAGAGGTGGAGAAGACATCTTACTGTTCTCCTTCTCCTAGCTGCTTTGGGAATTTACCTCTGCTTCTTGCACTGAACTGTCATTGCATGTAATGAAGGGAGAGCCCTTTTTGCCCTTCCAGAGTCATGAGGAGGTCTTCAGAGACTAGCTTATTCCAGAGTAAAATGATGGGAAACCATGCAGTAGGAACTAAACTTGTACACTTGCCAGGGCCAGAAGCGGAGAGGCCTGTGCATGTGGTAGTCACAGGCTGCAGGGTCTGGTATCATTGTGCACTGCTGAGCCTAACAGAGCCATTTTTTAATCCCCCAGTCTCCCTGCCTCGGCTGGTGGACATGGACTGGAGGGTGGACATCAAGACATCTTCAGACAGCATCGTGAGAATGGCAGTGCCTACCTGCCTGCTGCAGTTAAAGGTAACGGCAGCGGCTGGGAGGGACCCAAATAATGAAGTCCAACACCTGACTTGCCAGGGAAAACAGTTCAGACAGGCATCTGGTGCTTGCCTGCTACCTGGTGAGCCATTAGACTTTCTCAGAGATGATACCTGAAATGCCACAGAGCATGGGAATGATGTCTCTGATGAAAGCTCTCTTGCACTGAAGTTTGTGTGCATGAGGATGTGAGAAGTCACCATGTTTGTTCCTAGTGACCATTGCTTTCTACAGAAAAAAGGAGATAAACCATGAAGCCTTCATCCTTTAATTCTAAGCTCTTCATCAGCTTAGCAATGTTTAGCTGACTTCATTAGTTGGGAAATGACTTGAGATTACTAATAACTTCCTTCACTGGCCACATCTGTCATTTGGGGAGTATACCTAACTTACTTGTGTTACTTACTTGCTTGTGTTCTGCAGAGTTTTGGATCCCCCCAACCAATAAAAATCAGATGAGTGGGATTCAGAGGAGGAATTAAAATCTAATTTCTGTGTGTGGGGTGGGGTTAATGTGGTATTTATGTAGTATCTGCTGAGATGCTTTTGATACAGATGTGGCTTCCTGCCACAAGTATCTTCAAAATATCCCAATACTTGTGGCCTTAGGTGCTCACTTGCACTCTGTCAATGGGAGTGCACTTCACTAGTGAGGCACCCAGCTTAGAAAATGTGCCATGGTTCTTCAGGATGGAGCTGGATTCCAAATTCAAACCATTTTGTTTTATCTATGTATTAAACACTGACTTTTGTAGTGGCTCTGGAAAAACACATAAATGAATTTTTCATACAGCTAACATCTGCATTCCTATTTTAAGATTCAGGAAGATGCTGCCTTATGTGGAAATAATCCTGTTGTTTCTGCACTGACTGTGGAACTGAGCAAAGAAACCCTGGACACTATGTTAGAAGGTCTGGGAAGGATTCGGGACCAACTTTCTGCCGTTGCAAACAAATGAATGCTCAAGGGCATGGATTCCAGCAGCAAGGAAGGGAATATTCTCTACCTACAGCTGCCTGAAGTCGCAGCCTAGTGTAACATGTTGTCTATTTCAGCAAAACAAAACTAAAGAGGTCTCTTTCTTGAATTAATGAGATAGCTTTTGAAAAGCTAACACTCAAATACTCATTTGGTTGGATGCCAAAAAATGGTTTCCTATTATGTTGTTGAACAAAAGCTGTTCACCATTTCAGAAGAGGATTTCAGGGCTCAGAGCCTGGCTTAATCACAAGGGTCATAACTGGAAACAGCAAATAGCTGCAGCCAATGAAGCAAGTTCTATCTCTGTCCTGAAATGAGAATCTGAAAGGCTCAAGCTGGGTAATGGGCTGCCTTCCAACAAAAGGAGGGTGCTTCTCTCTGGGATGTGCATGTACTGAGGTGCCTGCTGGATGTAGCACTCTCTCCCTCTCAATGAAGCACAGCCATGCTGCAGATTGTTATTACAGGATGATGCACTGAAATAGGGCAGTTATGCTACAACACATTCCCTTCTGATCAGCTTCACAGCACCATTTGCAAACAGATTGACTGTTCTGAACATCTTTAGCAGAACTAATTTCCTCCTTCTGTTTGAAAAGTAAAAAGGAGTTCAGGTTATTCATGTTTGGGGTTTATTGGACTCTGGGCTTTGTCTTTGCTGCACAAAAACCAAACTGGGAGAATAAAGAATTGAAGGCTGTTTCCTGTGCTGTAGGAAACCCCTCTGTGGCAACATGTGCCTATACTTCTTCAAAGTGTTCTGTTGTTTGTGTAAATCTTCATTTAATTAAAGAATGAACTACTAATTGATTTTGTGAATCCTTTTCAGTCTGGAAGAGATGTTGTCCTGGGTTACCTCAGCCTCTTTGTGATGGTGCCAAGTTTCTAGGCTGATTTAATGGATGTTCTTGTTTGTTGCTGAAGAAGGATCTTTTGTTTCCTGTTCAAATTGATTCATGTTTGAAACTTCCTTCTCTTCATTGTAATACAGTTTCAGAGCACCTTTTTCCATGGGCATCACCTCTGTACAATATTAGAGGATTACCCTTACCTAGAAGTTTATAAATATGTGTGCATTGTGAGTGTGGAGGAGTTAAATGCAGAAAATCAACAAAATTCAGATTGTTCTTTCTGATGAGCTTCTATGGAAGTCTCTGTACACATGTGTTTATGGCAAAATCCAAAATCTTTCCTACAACACTGGGCTCTCCTTCAAGACACAAACATTGTTTGAAAACATGAAATCATTCAAGAAGTCTGCATAAACTACAAGAACTTTGTTAATTAATTCTACACATCCCCCCAAAGTGCAGGCTAGAGCATGGGTGTAAGTGAGGGCTGTGCCTGTAAAAATGGTGAAATGCAGCTCATGCATCAAGATCAGCTGTGTGGCAAGTCCCTTGTTAATGTCTTGAGCAAAGATTATAATGCTTAGTATGGCATCAAGGCAAACTGGTATATTTCATGTTCAATATAAGGGACATCTCAATGGAGGAGATGGATATTTACAAGTATGTTCTGTAAGATTCAAGCTGTGAAAAGCATCTCTTACGGAGTACTTCAGTTTGAGGAAATTTTGTTGCCTTTGCAGCCTAGCCTTAAAAAAATAAAAACAAATACAGTAGTGTTTTAGACTGTGAGAATCACTGAGGAGGTAAATAATTCAGGATGAAGTACTGTAGTGTTAGATGAGCTGAGAAAATCAAAACACAGAGGAAATCCTTGAGGTAAATGCTGAAGTTATAGTCAAAATGTAGGGTCCAATGCAATGAAGAACTGATAGTTGTTCTCATGTAAAACAATCATACAACTATAGAATAGTTCTAAAGAAAAGGAAGATTTAAATCTGAAAAGGCTTTTCTGGTGGCAGAGTGGAGCTTTTTGCAGGTAGCTAAAAGTTGCTTGTGGAGTCTTAACAAAAAGGAGTGTGCCCTCTGAACCAGAGACATGCCAAATATCTGGTGACTTCAAGGGTAGATGTCAAGTCATTGTACAAGAAGACACTGGTATTTTCTAGCCCAATATTTAGGATGCTGTGAGAGCTTGCCTTCAAATCTTTGCCTAAAATGTTAGGTATTTTATTGTGGACTCTTATCTCCTTAGCCAGCTCAGAAAAAGGTACATAAAACAAGGGAGGCTGAATAGGACTGTCATTACCCAGACAGCAGGAGAACTTCACATTAAAGTTCTTTTTATGGAGACTGCTACACAGAAAGAGAATAAATTGCCTGCTACTGCAGGCAATCATATGTGGTCTTTTTCATAAAATTATTGCTCTCTTAAAATGAGTTAGATTTTCATCCTCCCTCCACATATTGCTGCTATTTGGTAGGGCTAGCCTAAAAGATGATGTATTCATCTCTTCTTTGTTACCAGTTTGTTACTGTGCCAACACTGTCCTCTTTTGCTTACTTCTTTCTTGCATTTCCATTTTTCTGTCCTATTTAAGCAGTAAAATCCCTATCCATTTTGATGACTAAGCCTTGTAAGCTCTATATTCTGTGCCTTTCAGAATTGCAGTGGCCATTCTTCACTTAACAGTTTGCATCTCCCTTGAATGGGGTCATCACCACAAGTGTTTCTGGAGGATTGTCCAAGGACATTACTCAAGAATAAGCTGTCATAGTATGTGAATCACCTGAATGAACTCCTGCCAGGAAACCACAAGCCTTCTTTGTGAAGTGGAGCTTAAAAGCTCCATCCTCATTCCAGTATTTGAGAAATAGAAAATTCATTTTCTACATGTACACTTGGTAATGGTGCTAATTCAGTTACAGTAAGCAAAACAGTGATAAATTTATTTGTAAAACACAGTATGCAAGTTAAATTCAAATTGTAATTTCACAATCAGACATTGTGTTGAATCTGGCTGTGTCAAAGTGTTGAAAAAGCATTAAAAACATTAAAGCCTACTTTGTATTCAAAATAATACAAACAATGCTACCTTTTATTGCAAGAAAATGTGCACATTAGGGTGTTAAGATGAAAAATTGTGTAGATGTGATTGAGAGCAAGAAAAGCTTAGAAAGAAAATGTCTTTAAGGTTCCTAGCTTCTACTTCAATTACTGATCTTTAAACACTGGTTTAAAACAGTAGAAGACTTTCTAATACTCATGCTGGTTTGGTAAAGATATAATTACTCTATATTTAAGTTTTGAGTTTAATATGTGAAATTTATATATTCAAGCTCTCCCGAAACTAACATGTATACAAAGTTTTTGCTTTGTTTATAACTGAGGTCTTACTGTTTCATTTCAAACAAGTTATTTTGTTACTAGTAACCTGGTTTAGAATTGTTTTGACCTAAGTTAAAAATATTAGTTTCTAATTTTTTGCTGTCTAATTTTCACTGGATATAATAAAGTTTCTTTAACACTATAGATGGGGCCACCTGCCCAGATCAGGATTGAAGACGGCATTTTGGGATCAAGAGACCAATCTGGGATACTTCTCTTGTTAAATGAACATCTCTCTTAAAAACCACAACAGTCCAGCTTAATCTCAGTTTTTGGTACTAGGAACAACATAGCTAGTGGTGTAATTTTGTCAGCTGCTGTATAACTATGGTTTTTCTGAGTCATAACAACCCCTACAAAAGTAGCAGTTTAATACAGTTACCACTCTTTTTAATATACCCTTAAAAGATTAATCTCACTAGGCTATAGAGTGGCAGCACTTGAAGTTGAGGAATGCCACCTCCCCAGACCCTTTTCTAAGGTTTTGACCCCTCAGTCAAAAACTTTAGTCCACGACACAGTAATTACACAAACTGTCATGTATTTGTCCCCCCATCTGCGCAAATGTTGTGCAGGTAGTTGCTGATTTTTTGCTCTGGTTTTAATGTAACAGATTAATAATGCTTGTGACACTTGGGCCTGCCTTATTAACTGACTTCTCCAAGGTATAACTTGGTTAACATTATGTCATTTGGTCTCCTGTATCACTGCACCAACACAGCCCTGTACCATTACAATGCAAGACCTTGGCTTACCCACCATCAATATGTGCTCATCCTGCCCAGCGTTTCCATCTGCTCTCATGATTCACATTCATCTGGCCCCTGCTTGAAGGCAGCTGCACTACCATCACCAGTGAATTAAACCTCACAAACTACAGCAGGAACACATTTATAGCAAGGCTGAAGGTCTTGAGTTTTTCAGTTACACTCAAAAAATCATAGGTATGCACTAGAAGCCTCACTGTAAGGATCAGTGGCCAAACAGACCTTGCCCTTTTAAGCACATAAGAACCTGACTGCTGCTGCTTGATGCTTTATAAACCTCTTTTCTGGACTTATTAGTGCCTATGAGTCTTGCCACTGACAATGCTGCTGCTGAAGTACCCATGAAATACATAACAAAAATACCAACACAGCACACCCACCCTGTGACAATTCACTGGTGTGGTTTACTGAGTATCACAGGAAGAAGAGGGACCACGACAGGGTCAGAGCTGGCACTGCAAGCTCACAAGCTTCCTAAGCTTGTAACATTGGCCTTTAGCAAAGAAAGAATCACAGAATATCCCAAGCTGGAAGTGACCCCAAGGGTCATGGAGTCAAACTTCTGACACTGCACAGGAGACCTCCAACAATCCCACTATGTTCTTGACAGCGTTGTGCAAACCCTCCCTCAACTCTGTCAGGCTGGTGCTGTGACCACTTCCCTGGGGAGCCTGTTCCAGTGCCCAAAAACCCTCTGGGGAAAGAACCTTTTCCAAATAACCAGGCTAAACTTAACAGAGAACAAGATTTACAGTCCTCCTGGTTCACTAAAACACTCAAGCCTAAAGGGCACTGAGAGAATTTGACATAACTTAACCACATAGCTGAGTATTTCCAGCCTTCTAAACTGGTGCTGCTGGCCCGGCTCGGCTCGGCACAGCACCTGCCCATCTCCCACCGACACGTAGGGCAGGTGTGAATGAAAGAGTGAGAATCAAACGATGCCATAACAAAAGAAACATTCCTGAAAGCGCAAATTCTTTTTCTCCAGGAGATGGCGAGCTCGGTCTCCCATTTCTCTTCCCTCCTCGGTTTCTCGGCAGGACACAGCAGTCTGGGCTGTCCTCCTCAGAATCTGGGAGCAAATCAATGCCCGCCGGAGTCCAAACAGCACCAGACCAGAAGGGGGATATCATTCACTGCTCTGCAAAAGGTCTCCCAGCTGCTCCCACAGTTGCGGGTTGAGGCAGCTGAGCACATTTTAGGGGAAGCTGGCAGAGATGGAAGTAGCAGACAGTTCTCTGGACTGTGCCAGTCATTTTAAACACCAAGGAGGAACTCTCCCTTCTTTTTGCCAGGTTGGATGCATAGTCCTTCAGGGAGAGCTTAGGCACTTACAAGGTTAAGAACAATGTTGCATTTAAAGGGATGAGAACAACTTTGAATGTTTCCAAACTGACCTCTCTCAGACAATGTGAATTTTGTATAAATTTGTCTTTAAATAGTGGTGAGCAGGACACCGTAAAAATCACATCTAGAGAAGGAAATAAGATGGGGGGAGGGAGAGTTCCTTCTTTCCCAAGCATGTTAGAAAACAATTTAGAACAATGCACGAAGCACAACGGCATCCTGTGCAATGTATATACAAATTCTCTTGTCGCTTTTCCACTCACTTTTGGTGCTGTTGTTAATACAAGGCCTGGGATGAAAGCATTCCCTCCCCTCGCTGACCTTTCTGCACCCCCCCCTCCCAGGAGGCCTCATCTTGCCTCTCTGGGAGGGGAAGTGCTAATGCACACTAGCAACACTGACACACCACACAGTGCTGTCAAATATGCAAAGTGCACACACAGAAGAGAGGCAGTGGAACAGTACCCTGCTTTCATCCTTACTCTCTTCTAGTCACTGTTCTTGTAAAGGCTGTTTGGAACAATAGTAGGTATGGCTTTCCCCCCCCTCTAAGGAAGACACAATTTGTCATGTTGACAGCATCCCTTTATGCTGATGAGATAGTGAGGGTTGAGTGCCAACCAGCAGCAGAAATATAATAGCATCCATCAGAGCTGTAAGCTAGAGTTGGCCAGTGCTTTTGTTTGTAATTTAGAGAGCTATAACTCAGCCTTGTAAATAAGATGCAGGAGGAGCTCTACACTGAAAATCTGGACCTTGCAGTGGGCCCTTTAGTTTCTTAGGGGAAAAAAATGTTTGCTTTGACATTCTGCACTGTGCTGAAAAGAAGTGATAAGAAACCTGGATGAGACGACTGCAGTGTACCAATGCTTTGCACTGACAGGGTAACTGGAAATGCTGATTTCTTTACAACTGTATCTGTGACTGTAGGTCCAGGGTGTTCAAACACACTTATCAGAAAGTCTTGAGGCAAATGGTATCTTCACTTCCAAACAAATCACTGTACAGGTCAGCAAGGCTCCCCAAGTTGTATCTCTACTCCACACGCTGGCAGGGCTCAACCCACATAAAGCTCCGTGCAGATTTATGACCAGAATCAGTAAGTTACCCACTATCTGAAGTATTCTGGTTCCTTAGTGCTTGGTGGCATTTAGGTATTGGGACCTCATTCCCAAGCCTGTTTCTGCATTTATCTTATTTTTATGCCTACACAGAGACATGACCCCTACTTTTGAATGTTATTTTTTTTTCAATCCACTACTGTCAGCCAGTATTATTGCATGCTCTATTAAGCCAGAATGGTAGAAACTCTAGAAAGTTTGAACTGGATCCCAACAGACAACTGATAGACTTTTGTGTCTGATTGCAAATAAATAATCAGAAGATTAGAGTGAAATCAAAGAAACACAAAGCATGTCTTTAGTGCACGACAGAACTGAAAGTTAAGAGAACTGCATTAAGAAACTACTGTTATTCCTCTCTGAAAAGAACAGCATGAAAGTGTACTTGGCCATCTGTGTCTCAGGATGTTTTCCTTTTCTTGGGCACAGATGGTAAACTTCAAACATCACTATCACTCCCATCTACCACATAAGCCCTGTAAGCAATCTTATTTACAATTACTAGCCATTGCTTTCCAGTGACCTCATTTCTCCCTTTGGTGCTGTCTTGGAAGTTCTGGCTAATATTAAAGGCACTGAAATAGACACTTTCAACACTCCCTTGTGGGTGTGGTAACATAGTTTTCAATAAAGCAAAAACCCTTTAAACAAAATGAAAGCTGGCCACATTTTCCCCTTGTCCTTGGGCAAGTAAAAAATAAAACCCCTTTCCTATGCTTTCAAAACAATAAAAATAAAACAGCTAAGCAAGAAATCTAATCAAGGTGAACCTTCATTCCACCTTGTGGTTTGCACACCACCTCTCCAGACTGCACATTGTCTGAGGCAGAGACTTTGTCTTCACAGCCCTGTACAGGAGACTGACTCTGCCACTGGTACTCCATCAGTAACACCAAGGATTCTGTCCCCTGGTGTTAATGCATCACCAGAATACTGTAGTTATTTCAGGATCAGATTTCCAGTTGCCTGACATAGCAGCAGTCTTATCTTTTCCTAGAAAAATAAGGCTGATCTATGCAGTTTAATGGGTGGATTGTGTCACCACTGGCAGCTCACAGAGAAATGGTCCAATTTTCAGAGGTGTGGAATACTTTGGAACTTCAGATACTTCTGATATACTTCTGATACCCTCCCTCTAAGCCCATCTAATCTGCAGTGTCAGAAGGGATCTCAGTACAATTTCCCCCAAGAGAAGCAATTGTCATGGTATTTTTGGTTAAAATTTCTTCTTCCTCTACAATTCCATTTCCTTATATCATTCTGTATCATACACACTGTCATTCTCCACTCCAGAGTGGATTACACTCTGGCAGTGAAAGAACAGCATCCTATTTCAAAAGTCCAGTAATAAATGAAAAGCACCAAAATTAAAAAATAAATTACACAGACTGTCCTTTGTTGAAATGATGAAGAGAGCCATGAAGCCTTCTAGTAACTGAAAATGAACTTGACTTTCAGGTGATGAAATGCAATTAATTGGCATTTCTCTAGAGAGGGGGAAAAATCTCTTGGGACAATCTCTGCATACAAAATCAACACACTGGTCATTAATGATATTTATTCTTAAGTACAGGCTGCTTACTCACATAAGCAGTGTTCTGGGGAAGGAGTACCCTCTAGCATAGGGCTGTTCTAACAGCAGGCCCTGGTGAAACTCTGGACCACAGCCTGGTTTTGCTGAGAGCTCTGCATGCCCTACAAGAAATCAAACTTTTTACAGTTCCTTGGCCGCAGAAACAAACAGGGCCCAGGAGCAGCTGCAGCTCTCCAGGCTCAACAGCATGTCCAACCCTGGGTAGTGGGACTGAGTCTGGCTTTTGCAGCAGAGCTGGAGGCCTTGATGTCACCTCTGGGAGCACAGCAAAACTTAAGCAGGCAGCCCAGGTAGGGGTGAGAGTGAGGTCTGGAAATGCAGACTTCTGAGCCGAGTGCTTGTCTCCGCAGTGTCTCTGAATATCTCACTTTACCTCTGACTTCTGCCTAGCAGGTAAAAAGCTATGCTGCACCTATTGTGGTGGTGATAGAAGAACTAAGTGATCCACTTGGTATTAAGCCTCTTGCAGTGTGTAGGTAAAGGAACCTACACGTGTACTGAGCACTGTGCCAAGACAAAGACGTCAATACTGGAGTATTGTGTTCCCCACGACGGCGAAGGCTGAAATGATTTTCTGCTGCCTACAAAGAAAAGAGTGTTTTGCAGAATTTATCTCTCTCTCAGGTTCCTCAGGATTCCAATACCACACACCTTTGAAAATACAACAGGGTTCAATTCCTGGACCTACATCACTATCACAACTGCACTTCAAAGGAATTGCATCCTGCTGGGCTTTACAGCTGATTGCAACTCTTCACCTCTCCCTGACCCACTTTAACAGCGTGTCCTTCTACCTCATTCATATGAAAGGCTTCAGAAGGAAACTGTGAATAAAGGCCACAGTGAAAGACCAGCCCATCTGTTTGTTTTTTTAGACCAGCCCTTTGCTTTGTCTCAATTTCAGACCTTCCATGTAAATCAGCAACTATCCAGATGATTTTCCCATGTACCCCCCTTTCCTTTCTCCACCTCTCCAGTAGCATTTTATCCAGTAGCATCTTGTCTCTCCTTTCATGTAGCTGTGACTGGGCAGATGAATGGGCACAGGAAATAAATTCCATGTATTTAAAGTCCCCACTGTATGAAGCTCATGTGCATGCAGAGTGGGGAGGGGACTGAACCAAGCCTGGATGATTCTGATAGATTCACTGACATTAATTCCATTTTCACATCTAAGGTCCCTTTTGCCTAGGGTGTTTTGGTTTTTTATTTTTGTTTTAAATGCGAGTTTCCAGGCATTTAATGTAAGATATGGTACAGAATAAATGTGCCCTGGGAGACAGTAGAGCTCCAGCAGGCCTTTAGAAGGTCTGCAGAGCCTGCAGATACCAGGGATGTCTCATGGGTGGAGTGATGACACATTGCTCAAATAAACCTGAGATGAAGCAGGCAACAGTGAAGGGGCCTTCAGCCATCCTAACTGAAATAGAAATACAGATTTATTGCTTCTTCTGAAATCAACCAGGGACTTCATCATTGCCATTTATTACATTATTAAACTCACTTTTATTATAGCATTTATGATATTTGGACACTCCACACCTGACAGTGAAATGTCTGCAATGAACTAGTTATGTTCAGGTGTTGTCCTTTATTTGGGCTGACCTATGAAGAACTTCATGGAGCTGTTAGTTTCCCCTTGAAATCTACTGTATGTCGACTACCAAAGAGAAAATGTCACAAGCCATTTTATAATTATAAACCAGCCCCTGAGCCAATGTTTCTGCCTCTCTTCCTCCTCTCACACCCCTCATGAGCCCTTCACCAGGAGTCCTCTGAATGCATTGCCAAAAAGATCCCTTGTCCCCAGAGTCCCTGTCATTGTGTACTGCCTTTGCACACCACACAGTCCTACTGTACTTCTGAAAACAAAGGCAAGCCCAAGCCAGCTCCACAGATTCTCCCTCCTTACCCCCAGCTGTTTTTCATGCCATGGTAGCACCTTCCTGTCCAGTTTGGAGCAAAGTCTGGAGGGCAACTCTGCTGTGAGGACACAGGACTGGGCTGCCTGGTGTTAATTAACCTGTGACAGGACTGCAGGCAGCACAGGGCTCTGTATCCAGGTGGGTGCTGTTAGGAAGGCAATGGCAACATCAATACTGCTCCAGTGACTACAGTTTCCCTTTTTTATTTGGTGCTAGGTGCATTACAGGGAAAAAAAGAAAAGGAAGTGAGAGAGAGTGATGCAGGGAAGGGAAGGATCAATTGTGCTCTGCTCTTTGCAAGCAGCCAGATTGAAAATGTTCCCCAGTCAGCCTAGTGATGAGAAATGGCAGGCTGAGAGCAACCCACACCATGGGCCTATTTTAACACACATGACCTGACTGCTAACTAATCTGACTCTGGTTGGACTTAGCAAAGCCTTGGATTTAGAAGAACAATACCTACATTCAGCTGAAAAAACAATTTGTGTTAAAAAATATATCTACTAATTCTGGTCCAAAAAGCCAGATCCCCAAGCCATGCCATGTTTGGAGTATGCAGTGAATGCACCTGGTCCTGCTGATTTCAGTGCTGAGTTCAGTCAGCTGTTCAGTGAGCCAGACCCAGGACAGCAGCAGGGAGCAGTTTGGAAGGGAGATTTAAGAATAGACAGTGCTCTAAACAGACAATTGTCAGCCAGTATTTGGAGTTTAGCAGACAGCAAGCAGAAAGCCTCCAAATAAGAGAATTAACTGCTGCTTAAGTACTTTGTGCTCTATCTGCTAGCTGACAACCAAATTTGTGCTGAATCTGATGCAGCTAACTTTAATCCTGCTGTGTTATCAATACTGTGTATTTCCAGGTTTAAACACTCCCAGAAGATAAAATGCCCTTGAAAACTCACTGTCTCTTTAATTCTCAACACTTTATTTGAAAACATAATCCTAAATATCTCATTAACCAATGGCCACAACACCCTTCATCCACTCCAAGATCCTTTTCTATTTGGTATCTACCACATTATCACCATCCACTGAAGCAGGCCCAGAAGTGCTGTTAAGAGACTCTGTGCAACACTGCTGAAGTCAAATGACAGATTGCCCTAAAACTACATATCCTGACATTCAAGGAGACAACTAAAGTAGAAATACTTCAGAAAAGGCAGTCTTCCAGAAGAGAAAAAAGATGACAAGGTACAGTAAAGACATTGTTACATGCCCTCACCTGATCACAAACTGAGACTGCCTGTAAATGAATCCCCAGAGAGTAATTGCATTTCATGGTTTTAAGCTCATGCAAATCTCAGGGTTCAGCCACACACACAGCCCACTACCTTTTAATGTTATTGTACACCAGCTGAACCATGCTAACTCACTGTGCCTTCTGCTCCCAGTGCCTGAGAGCACACACTGAGAGCACTGACCTGAACTGCAGCCACAGGCAGGTAATACTCTTCACCTAGGACAGGTCAGGCTGGAAATGCCAAGGTAAGGCCATACTGTATCCCCTTCTGAATGGATGGGACTAATCTGTCTCATCCAGGGCTTTAAACGTGGTTTAAAGGTCTGAATGTGTTTTGCAGAGCAGGAAAGAGGCCTAAAACAATGAGATATGCCATCAGATAAGTACTGAAAGGATTTCTATCAGATGTGCTGAGAGATTATGTGGTGAAGGATTATGTTGGTGGAACAGTGGGCATGATGGCCTGCTGAATGACAGCTTATCAGGTGGGAGGACCCCTCTCTCTGGAACTGGTGGAAGAGGGAGTGACACACTAACACATCAGGGCTCTGTTCTACCCTTGAACAAACCCCAGACTGTGTAATCACTCTCTTTGTAATTCTCCAGATCCCTCACTGACACAAAAGATGGCTGCCTCCCCCCTTCCATTTATTATGGTAATAACAGGATATTTCGACTACAGCTTCACCTCCACTTCTGCCAGAAGCATAAAGGGGCATTTGAAATCCTCAGTGGCAGAGGATGAGAATGTGACCCTACCTTGCAGACAGATCAGCTTGCTCTTCTCTACTCCCCAAAGCAGGGAGCCTGTTTCATCAGATTTTGCCTCTGACTGCATTGGAGTATTCCCAGGAACACTTGTACATAGTGCTACCCATTTATGTGTTGCAAGTCTGGTGAATTTATCACCAGCAATCTCACAGTAATCTGTAACCTGCTGCTCCCAGAAACTGCACTGTTTGTGCATCAGGGGTAGTGAAGGTGACCAGACTCACAGTGTGACCCACAGAATCTGTGCATGTGGGATCTTATTAAATGCAACCAGACTTACCAGAAACTAAGCCCAGCCACATCCAACCCCTCTGATCTTTGAGGACCAGCTGGAAAGCAGGGGGGTTAATTTTTTGCCACATTTCTATACTTTTAACACAACTAGCTCTTCAGCTAGTTTCAACTAGCTAGTTGCTAGTCCAGCTAGCAACTTCAGCTAGAAGAGGATTCACAGGAGATGGACCCACTCAAGCATCCAGTCACCTGCTTTGCAAGTTTTCTGAACACACCCCCTGAACTTACCTTTGCAACCCATGTCTGCTCCAATGGCCAGCTTGGTTCAGAGCTCTGCAGTGCTCAAGAGAGGAATAAATGGAGTGTAATTCTGCAGTGTGAGCCACCAAGTTCTCTGCAGTAACTGAGGCTCCCTGAGCAATCTCTTCAGGGATGAGTCAGAGATATGGCTCACACGCACACTCTGTCCCACTCGGAAGATCTGCAGCTCTGTGAGCCTCATCTACAGCTCTTGCCTTGCAGACAGGCAGCAGCCTGGAATAATAATTGGGGATCACAACCTCAGCAAGCAGATCCCCATGGCTTTCATCTCTGGCTGTTGTGCCTTCAGCATTATCAGGAGTCAGAGAAAATCAGACGTGATGGCATCAGCATTTAGGGCAGGAAAGGGCAGGGAACACAGAAGAGTTTTTAGGAATCTGGTAGGGAAGATTGGTGCTTGGTATTTAGATAATGAGGCTACCAATTTCAAGATAAATTCTCATGGGTTGCCAAAGGCCTCTAATTAATTCCAACTCTCCTCTTTTTCTCATCAGCCTCCTTTTCCATCTGCTCCTTCACCCAAATGCACTGTAGTCTCCATTGCTCAGGAACCCTGATGGGGATGCTGGGGAAGGGAGGTCGGTCCCCTTATGCAACTCCTGCTGACAGGGCCAGCATCCAAAGTGAGCAGGTGGCCTTGTTGTAAGTAAGTGTTTGCAACAACCCCTTCCAACTTTGTATATAAATGAATTGTATGTTACTGAGCAAAGTAATGATCAGTCACGATCTTGGATTCAGAGCTACATAAGACTGACCACAGCCAACATCAGCAGGGAAGAACATAAGCAGATTCACAGCTGCTTGTGACACGATCAGCAGGATGGGCTGATGCTGGGATTTGCAGCTCTGCCTGCAGGAGCTCCCACCAGCCACATGGATAAATAGGATCTGATAGTCCAAACAGCATTTCTCTCCCTCCTCTGAACTGCTCATTTGTAAGTAGTTGACAGTGAAAGGGTTAACTTGGAGAGAGCCCCTTGATACCTATGTGATGGATATATCAAGTGACCCCTCTGGTCAAACGTGTTCACTCAGACCAGAGCGTGCTTCCTCATTAGCAACAATAAATTCAAAGCAGATGGAAAAACTGCTCTATTCTCTGATCCAGCTTTCAAAGCCCTTTGATTTCAGAATCCCTTGGCTGCTCTTTGACTTTTCTTGCCTGTCAAGTTCCCTGGCAAGATTGATAGGAGAAGGATATCAGTGAAAATTCTGGTTCTGGTCACCTCCCCTGTCAAAAATCTGACCATGTTAATTGCTTCTCTCCTCCTTTGGTGTAAAGACTGTTTGATTTTTTTCCCTATCCTTTCTCCATCAGGGTTATTACAATGCTTTGAAAGGATCAGTGGTTAACTCTTTACTAGGGCTGCATTCCTTCTCCCATACACTGCTGCCTGCATCTCACCAGGTCAGGCTGGGAACTGCCCAAGGCTAGGAAATGTTTCTTTAGAGACCATGCTCTGCTTTTTCCACACCACTACCTGAAAGCCATGAAATAAGTGGACATCTGGAAAGGACAGCAAGATAGCAACCTAAGCCCTGATGTCTGGAGAAGACTCCACAGCAAGTGTAACACCAGGACAGGATCAATGATGAAGCAGTGGTCAGAGCCATACCACAGCTCACAAGGAGCTGGCAGGTGGGTCCTGCAGTGACTTGGGCAGAAGGCATTTGCAGGACTCTGAGGACTCTCCCTCAGCTGGCACAAGACATTTCCTGCAGCCCAACCCATGCCTTGCTGCCTTTTTCACAAAGGTATTTTATCCAGTCCCCAGCCCAGATGTGAATTTTCAGCCAACTGCTTCTCATCCCAGCCAGGATGAAGGGACCCTCTCTTCCCTTCTTGCAGCCACTGAAGTCTCCTCTCAGCTCCTGAGGCTGCTTGAGAGGGCCCTGTGAAATGAGCAGGCACTGACACACTGAATTCCTCAAGGTCACCTTGGGGAGCAATCCTGACCTTGACACCTCACCATCCTTCTGGAGGCTCAGAGCCATCTGCCTTCCCCCTGCCCCTTGCCAGAGTCTCATTTTAGCTGCTGCCATCCTGCTGCATCCATCCCACGCTGCCTCCTGCCTCACTAAAACCCCCTGAGCAATTATTACCCCTAAGAAAGGAGCCATTTCCACAGTTTGAAACCATGGGGAGCCCCAGTGGTAGGGTCTTCCCTCCTTCCCTCCCTTGGCCAAGGCAACACAGGCTGATGAGGCCTGGCAGGCAGCCCATGCACCATCCCAGTCCCACTGCAGAGGGAGACCAGCTCTGCCAGTTAAGCCAGCTGCTATATTTTAATTCACCATTGCTACCATTGATAAGCAATCTCCTGTTTCCCCATGGATCTGTGATCTTGGCCACAGAGGTTTGTGGTGCCTATTCCCCACTCTCCTCCTCACCTGCAATCCAGCTCAGGGAGTTATTTGCCATCAAGAGGCTATGAAGAAACACTTCTGAAAGCTGGGCAGGTCTCTGCCATCCTGGAGATGTCCTGTCAGGCCCTGGCTCTTCAGGAAAACCACAGAAAAGTTTGCCTAAGCAAGGCAAACTGAAATGAGGATAAAAAGCTGTAGCATTGCATAGAAACCTCTAGGAAAGTATAAGTAATAAATCCAACCTCAAATCACATTAGTCTGAGGTTTTGACCTTGGCTGCTGGCCCAAGAGTTTTCCAAAGTACAGCAAAATTCACTTTTCAACATCACTGGGATGACTCCCTACTCCTTGCAGAAAGACAGCAACACACATAGCTAGAACTAGTGAATGCTCTGGCCATCAGAGCATGTGGCAGGCAGTGAACACAGGAGGAAAACTGAGACATTTGCTTTGCTAAAAGCAGCTCTCTAGGCACTGTCAGCAGGACTGAGCTTATGATGCCCAAACCAGCAAAAAGCTGATTCCATGTAATGAAAAACAACCATGTGCTGATCAGGTTTTTGACTAGACACTCACTTATGTCAAGTGTTTGATAATCCACCTTTAGTCCTCAAAACTATTGTGGGCAATGTATATTTTTACACATCCTGTAGTAACACAGAGTCCTGCCAGTGGCATACTGAACATGCATGAAGTGCTACATTTTGGAGTACATAATGCACTTCTAAATCCCTCAGATGCTTTCAAAGATCTCTCCATCATCATGCTTTAAGCTGAAGCCAGTGCACACAATCCAGATGTTGAAAGAGCAAGCCAGGATCCAGGGGTCCTGTCCTGGCTCACACAGCAAGCCTTGTGATCAAACTGTTTCACCTCTCCCTGCCCATGAGGTACACCAGGGTAAAAGCAAGATCATAATTTCCTGCTAGCTCACACACAGAAGCTGAAAAGCTTTGGTTCTCTCTAAGAGACTGTATAATAGCCTGCATAAGGATTTTGAGGCAGGACTGACTGAAGGATGTTTCAGTTTCTCTCCAGAGAGACAGGAGTGGGTGCATGCACACAGAACTGATGTGAGTCTGCATGAGAGGAATCTGCTCTGCTGAAGTTACATATTTATTATTCACTAAATCTAGTAAAAGGCACAAAGTGACACTAAAGTTGTCTCTGAGACTGAGCAGCTGTCACAGTTGTTTTGGTGTAGCAGCAAGCCAGGCCATCAGGGTACCCACAGCTCCTACTTGTTTCTGCTGCAGGAGATATGATCATTACAATTTTAATAATCAGACAGAAGGAAGCTGGAGGGAACCAGAGAACCTGCCATACAGCAAGAGAAGGTGCAAAATGATGCTGAAAGACTGCAAAACTGTTGTTTGATGATTATGGAGAGACTGAAAGCTGTTTTGCCTTCCTCCTTTCAGGGTGCAACTGCAGCTACAGTAGAAACAAGGAAGCATTTTGTTCACAGCAAAAAAAATCCCAGCCAAGCAAACAAAACTGATTTCTACCTCCTTCAAGTTGGAAGAGAGAAGCTTTTGGCTGTGTGTTAATGAGGCTGCTATGGAGACTTGGGTCAACAGAAGAGCACAATTAATTTTTACTGAAAGTATTGGAACATCAGACACTGAAATATCAAAGCTTTGGAGATGTGTGCTGCTTGGACATTGATTTACTTGTCACCTCCATGGAGTCAGTACAGATGAGGTAGGGGTTACTCTGCAGTTAAGTGTACCACATTCCTTTTCTCCCAGCTTTGGTAGCTGGGCCCAAAAGAAGGTGCCACCTTCCCTCTTCCCATCCTAAGGGACTTCATCTTAGTTTGAATTAATCACTTCCAACTTCCCTAAGTGTTCAATACCTAGGAAACTTCTTCCACTGCCATGATAGGGGCCAACAAAGCAGACTGCAGTGAACTTGGACAGGGAAAACAGGTGTAAAGGGGAGACACTCCATTGCTTCAGAACCAGAAGCCTTTGGGAAGAGTAGAAATAAAATTAGTTTAAGGTTTTTCCTCAGCCTGCAGTCTTGGGGCAGATTTCACTACCTATTTTTTACTTTGAGCTTGAAATAAGTAAATTACTGGTTCTGTCATTCCCTCTCCTCACAGCAGCTTATAAAGCCTAAGTCATAGTAAAGTCATTTGCAAAGCAGTCAGCAATTCCCAAAGAGAAAGTACCAATGAAAGGCCAGCAAGCAGCCTCAGCCAGTGCTGTCATGAAGCACAAGGAGTTCAGACACAGGGCAGAGGGAGCAGAAAGAGGGGAATGATGAAACAACCAGCCCAAGGGCCATCTTCCCAAGCCCCTTCCCTGACTGAGGGATGCTCAGCTTGCCACAATATAGTTTAATATTCAGAAGGTCACAGTTTCAACTTTTGCCTCAGGCCTTCCAGACTCCTTGGCACAGCATTTCAAATTGCATTAGTTTGGGAGAGAGGCAAACAAAAAAAGTTAGTTTTCTCCCAGGCATTGCTTAAAATAGAAAGCAAACAAATGTCATTGCTGACATGCACAGCCCTGGAGACAGCAGTGAGATGCACAGACACAGACAGATGCCTGTGATTGGCCTCTGTGCTTGATCAAGACTACAATTCTTTAACTATCAGCCCAACAATTTCTGCATAGAAAATGTTTTTTCCATATCAGATTATGGAAGATAATTAAACAGCTTTCCATTCACATGCTAGGCCATTTGGTGAACTATATGAATACTGTGGTGGTTTGCTCTCAGTTTTCCATCACTTTCCTTTCCACCGTCTCCTGAGTAATTTGTTCTGTCTGGCTGTTTCAAAGCACATCCTTATAATGTCCTTTTACTCCATTCAAATCACCATCTGTTTGTTTCATTAGCAGTCTCATTTGGGGGGTGGGGTGTGTTGAGGAGGTCATTCAACATTTCAAAATTAAAAGCTTGGAACTAATATTCTTCAACTAGAAAATGATAAAGTGCTTCTCTTTGGCATTTTCCAGAAGCTTGTCTAAAAGCAACCCAGTGCCAATTTCTTGATACTTTCCCTTTTCTTTTACATTAACTGAGAATCACTGCTTTACTTGCAGACTAAAGACTAAATGCTTCACACAGTTCAAGGAGAGGTTGCTAAATAATCAGAGTAATACTCCACAGGTTCACTTGTTTATCTGAGCACACAGCTCTCAGCAAAGAAATGCGATGCTACTGGACACGATGGCAGTCCCCCCAGAAGCACCAGCTCCTTCCACCTTGCTTTCAGCAGGGTCAAATCCAGCCAGAAGTGCTCTGGGCCTGCAGTTCATGGGCCAGCACCACGTCTGACTGACGAGAGGGCTGCCACACAGCTTATCCAGAAAAATGCACAACGCCAAAACATAAGCAGGCATAAAGAGGGAAGCGTTTGTCACCCAGAGTGCCAGTGTCACACGAGAGACAAAGGATCGTTTTTCATGTCTCTGCCAGGGAGTGCAAGCTTGTTGGGACATGATGGCAACTCATTGATCTTGGAAAAAAATCTGAGTAATTTCTTGCTGAACCAGAGGGGGTGCAACAAATTTAGCTTCATGTCTTCATGCCCGCCTTGTTCTATAGCACAGGATGAAAAACAAGCCCTGCCAGAGAAGGCAAAGGAGACTATTGCATTGTATTTGATTATATTGCCTTGTGTTTGATTTTTGGGTGATGCAGGTAGGCTGCAGGGGGAATAGGAAGACCAGGCAGACTAGAAACATGAAGGGTCACACAGTGATTTGTTTATTCACTGAGTCATTAACTCAGCAGTAACCATCTGAGATGTTTTATTGGTTTAGAACCCGGTTTTGAAAGGTTCTTCTTTAAGTTGTGACTCCTAGACTCACCAGACTACAGCCGAAGCCATCAATTTCCCACTGGAAAAAACAAGACACTTGAAAACCACAAACACATCATAACTAATGCACTGCTCATCTGTCTGAATGCAGAGTACTGCTTACAGAGAAGTACACTACCCCTTGCATGGGCTGCTGGATGAAAATATGGCTGCATGAGGATCAGTGGTGCCTAAGATGCCATGTATGTCTCAAATTATCAAACCATCACCAGAGGCTTTCCCAACCTGCTGCTTCAGAAGAGGGGTGCTTAGTTGCTTCTTCCCACTGGCTGCCTAAAGGCAGTGAGCAGAGACCCAAGAAGTTGGTCAAGCTACAACAGAGCAGCCAGACCTCCATGCTGGCAAGCTTTGGGACAAAATTATCAGGAATAGTTTCAGCAATAGTGTGGCCAGCTGGACCAGGGCAGTGACTGTCCCCTGTACTGGTGAGTACACTGGTGAGGTCAAACCTCAAGTGCTGTGTCCAGTTCTGGGCTCCCCACTGCAACAAAGATATTGAGGTGCTGGAGTGTGTCCAGAGAAGAGCAACAGGAGGGTCTGGAGCACAAGTCCTGTGAGGAGCAGCTGGGAGAGCTGGGATTGTTTAGCCTGGGGAAAAGGAGGGTCAAGAGGGACCTTACCACGCCCTACAATTGCCTGAAAAGAGACTGTAGACAGAGGTGGGGGTTGGCCTCTTCTCCCAGCTAACAAGTGACATGGATGAGAGGAAATGGCCTCAAGTTGTGCTGGGGAGGTTTAGATTGGATATTAGGGGAATGTTGGGCAGTGAAAATATCCCATAAAAGCTCAGAGGTTACTTTAATTCTTTGAATTACATTTCATCAGCAGGGCACTGTAAAGCAGTCAGTCATGTAAGCTGAAAAGAAAGCAAGGGCAGAAGGCAGCCTTCAGACAGAGCATGCACAGGAGCACCAGATCTTCACTAAATGGACATGTAATTCCAAGCTAACAGAAGAGATCTAACCACAGACACAAATAAAATCCCAAATTCTTCAAGGCATCTTAATAAACTCTCAGACTGAACAGAGATAAGGGCAGACAGAGCCTCTGGCATCTTCCTAGCAGTTGATAGTGGTGAGGGGAAGCCTCCCCATAGTCTCAGGGATCCTTCATAGGTGACTGACAGTGTGAAATCAGACACCTGCCAAAGAGTACAGCACAAACCTGTTTCCAGATGACAGTTCATGTTCTTATACCCCCTTCCCCTTCATTTCCTCTCCTTCACCTTCAGACCTGTCACAGCCCATTTGGTAAAAGTGATCTGCACTGCTTCTGTTTAAGGAGACACTTGGATCCCATAATGTGGTTTAAGGGCTTTCAGACAGACTTAGTCCTGGGGCTGCCACAGAGGTTCAGCTACCATCCTCAGTCACTGTAAGAGGGCTGAAGTCCAAAGCCCTTGTATTGAGCATATCTAGCAATCCAAGATCTCTCCTCTCATGGATCCTGGAACCATTGGCTGCAGGTGATTGCAGAATGCCAGATCACACTGCATCCACTGAAATAACTGCCTGTTTCTTCAAAGGAATGTGAAACCCTCGAGTGTACCTGTGCAGGCATGTCCTGTGCACTAAGAGGTAATGAACAGCCCCTGGAGCTGCTGGTGCTACCAGCCCACCATGCAGCAGGATTAACCTCTGCTTACAATGGGGTTGTAAGGCTCATTACCCAGCAGCTGAAGGGAGGGTCACCCTGACACAGTTGTACTGCCCTCAGCTCACACCTGGGATTTCACCAGGCATGTGGCATATACACACACTACCAGAGAAAAAACCAAGAGCAGGGGCTGCCCTGATGGGATTAGCAATGCTATTAGCACTCCAACTCCCTGTTTACCTTTTCCTCCCCAGCCAGTACCTCATCCTTTTAGGGTTTTGCATTTGGTCCTCTGTCTTGGTGTCACACCACACCTTCCCTTTACAGCCCAGAGCAGCTCAAAGCCCATCCCGCTGAGCACAGCAAGTGCTTCCCTACGCTGCACCTGGCCTGTGCTGGGAACAGCTCCTCTGCTTACTTCATCAGTTTAACACAAAACATGCTATCAGCACATTGGCAGGCTCTTAATATCTTTGCTGGCAGGTTTTAATGGCCTCAGGTCTTCTAAGGCATTTCATTCATCTGGTGACTGTCAGGCTGCAAGAGCACCAGGGTGCTCTCCCCCCACACCCCTTCCTCAAAGCAGAGATAAGAGCACAGCTATTTTAAAAGCAGGAGGTGAGATGAAAGCACTCACTTTAGTTAGGATGCTGCTGCCATTCCATAATTAACTTCACCTAAATTTTCAAAGGAAGAAAAAAAAAGCCATCCAAAAATCATTTTGAATCACTCTCTCGCCCACGTTAGCCATCTCGTTCTTGATATCAGTATCAAGAAAAGAAAGTGGGGACTTCTTTTATTTTTTTAATAATATTACCCTTCAAAGCACTATCTTGAGCTAATTTTTCAATTGCCAGCATGAAAGGCAGCCAGGTCACACTCTTCTCTCTGTAGTTCCTTGTATCTCTTTGGGCTACCTATAAACTCAGGGTCAAAATGACATTTTTCCCTCCTACCTCCTCCTTCTCCTTTCCCCAGTTCCATAAAGCAGAAAATGTCGGTGCCAGCTACCTGACAAAGTGTTCCTTCAGGGCCTGTAGTACCTGTGGCCCTCCCTCCACACACTGTAATTCCAATGTGCATCTTTAAACCAGCATTATTTACAGCAGCCCATTTCCAGTACACTCCCCCAGCTCCCTTCTGGAGTCCACATATTCGTTAAGCTTTGTGGAAACCTACAGAAATATCTATTCTAGGTTAAGACCTAGCCTGGAATCTTACTCTAGAGCAAAATCTTCCTCCATGTGAAGAGCTATACAGAATAACTGTTTCAATGAGTCTGCAGAAGTAACAGGGCTAACAAATACCTAGAAGAGAGAAAAAAATACGGAATTCAAACATTCGTTCATGTTTTTTTGATCACTACATTAATTTTCACAAAAAGAAAAATAACTTAAAACAGTTACCTGCATGTCCAGACTTACCTCTTTTTTTATTTTATTCCTCCATAAATCTGCTAAGAATCTTCTGTTAAATTGAATGGATTTAAAAGATTTCAAATACATGGATAAGACAACACTATCCAGTAGTCAGGAAGCTGGATCTTGGAAGATGCAGGTTCTGTTATTCCTGAAACTCATTTTGATGTCTCTCCCTGTCTTGGCTGTCCCTACTTAAACAGTGCAAACCTTCCTCCCATCCCTGCAATGGATAAAAAGGGAGACAGAGTGGTTGGTTAGTTACTTGAGAAATTTGATGTAAACAAAGCAGCCAAACAATTTCCATGTAGCTTCCTGAAGGAAGTTGACAACTGGTCTAGAATGATTTTCACATATTTCAGGTATCAGACACTAGACAGACTAACTCATGCTACCAAACCTGAAACAACCATTGGTTTTTCCTGTGAGTGCTGCACTTGCAGCTTCACTCAGGGTCACAGTGCAGGAATTTCTAACCCTGACCTGCAGCCAGCTCCTAGACTGGCCTTGCTGATGAAGATCTGCTGCATCTCTCAGATTCACAGGTTTGTTGCTCTTTTTTTCCCCTCACAGAAGCTCAGGTATGATTTTATTTTATGTAATTCATGTCTTAACCAGCATATCTAACATGACACCTTGCAAGTGTATATGTAAGCCAGCTCCTTTAATTTCTGAAGCAAAGCACTCTCCAAATCCACTTCAGGTAATTCATTGGTTCTGTTAACTCCTCTGCTCTGCACAGATTGCCAAGGGAGAACAATAAATACAGCAACAGATGCACGGGGAATTTTTGCTCTTGACTATGCATCATATTTGAGTAAACAGAAATTAGCAAAAGAGCAGCCAAGTATCAACCATACTTCCTTAGTCTGCAAATTCACTTATTGGGCAGCACTTAAATATTTCTAATTCAGGTACAAGAGCTGGAACACATAAGTAATCTCCAAAGCAGTTATATATATATACATATACATTAAACAGCCAACCTTACTGTCCTCCCCTTGCCCCACACCTCTGAGATAGTGGTACTTTGGAGGCAGCATTGGGCAAGAAGCATTTGGAGCATTTTCTGAAATAACTCTGTCACCAACAAATGAGAAGAAAAATCTACTCTGTCAAACACAACATCGTACTTCTTCATCACTGCGCCACTACAGGACCCACATCTGTCAAGGAAATAGCAGGTGTTGCAAATAAATGTAAGAGACTCAGATTCATTCAGTCAAAATGATGCTGCCAGGGTGCTCCTGGAGAAGTGAGAGGTCTGGGTGAAGCTGAGCTGTTACTCCCATTGTTCCTGTACAGGTGAAGGTTATTGTACTTTTGTGTGCTGAAAAATGACAGTGGTTTAAATCTGAAGGCATTACAGGCTGTGGTATCAAATAATGGGAGATAAAAGGTTTTACCTCAGGGTAACTGATAGGAATTAACCTTAGGTAAGAAGAGACTAGGAAAAAAAAAAAAAAAAAAAAAGGAAAGAAAAGCCACCTGTACAGTGGCTGTTGGGAAGCATATAGGAAGTGATGGTCCCAAATCAATTCTCAGTGAATGGTGGTCTTCTGCACAGTATCCAGCATCAAAGCAACTGCACCTACTGAACACTTTGTCCCCATTCCCACAGAAATGCTAAGGGTCAGATCAGCCCCAAAACTGCTCTACCTCTTCTTCTCCAGTGGTCCCCACAATAAGGCTGTAAGAAATACTATTGAGATTTTGGGGAGCAGAGAATCATGTTTCAGTTTATCTATTCGCAGTATGTTTGGCAGATAAACAGAAAAGTTAATGCCCTAGAGAAATCCATCCAGTACTTTTCCAAAGTGCTTTATGCAATATGCATACCTTCAACTTTGCTTTGAAAAGCAAAGAAGAGCTGTGAATTTCCACATGAAGATATCTCTGCTTCAATTAAAAACAGCACATCATTTTGGACTACAGCTCCCCAAACAGTGAAAAGCTGCTTAGTTCTCTCTCCAACAGATAACTGAGGCTGATTGATTAACAGACTGCTTGCAAACCAGCAAGAAGAGATGGTGCACTCAGAAATCACTGCTGCCTATTTAATTTTTAAGGTGTAAAAATTAGGATCTTTAAACAAATCAGAGAGAATAAGAAAGATTAATTAGGGAACTTCGCTGGAGACTATAGTATTTATTATCAACATTTCTCAAGCACAGCTTTTGCTGGGATGTGACTGAACGAGCCAGCCCTGAGACCCCAGTATTCCCTCTCCTGCAGAGAGCCCATTGTGGCAGCCTCAACAGCTCCATCTCCCTTGTGCTGCTGGTGTGAATTCTGGATCCACAGCTATTTTGGGGCAGTTTGCCAGCACCAAACAAAGATTTCCATCTGAGAATCTGAGTACCCTGTACCCTGCATGTGATTTAATTAATGAGGATAACAATAAAACTGGCATGCCTTTGTGAAGTTAGCAAGAGGAGAAGAATCATGGAAGTGGAATATGTCAACTTCTGTATACTTACAGAGATTCAATTATTTAGACATAATATTTGAATTAGTTCTCCTTAGTCTGGGAAAATAACTTTATAACATTGGGGTACTTCTTACAGTAATCCTTTGAGTGACAGGGCTTTGACAAGAAGTGTGCCTGGATGGTTCCCCTGATAGTGGTGGTGCCTGCATGAGGCATCTGTCAGGGGCAGAGTCCTGACTCAGGACCACAGCCAGACACGCTGCCTCCATAGAGCATCTGCTCTTGAATCTGGCTCACGCACCCGGCACGTGGATCACAGACCTGGAGATTAACCCGGGCACAGTGCTGGGCACACGAGTGCTGGGAAGTGGCAGGCAGAAAGGGGGAGGTGGAGGCTAATGCTGACAGCCCCTGAGCTCTGCTGGTAAATCCATATACAGCAGGCAGCACAGAGCACCAACCTCTGCTGCGGCCTCTAGAGCTTTGCAACAAAGCAGACAACAAAACTGGTTCTGACACCTCATCTCTGATAGCACAAACAGGATTGTAAAATGAGAAATTATGATATTAAGCAATTTTCATTTGTATAAATATGGATCAGTAGATTTTTATACACACAGGTACATGTGATTTCCAATATCGCTTTGTTTAAAAAGTATATTTAAAACCCACAGAGTTAACAAAACTTAACATGGAATGCAAAAAAAAATTGTAAGAAGCCTCATGCAGGAGGCTATAAAACTAGAACAACTGAGACTTTATGAGACAGGAGACACGCCCACTTGTGAACAGTATTAAAACACCAATTTTATTCAGGAATACAGAATACATTTTTTAAGATTTCCAGTTTACAAAAGTTTAAGACAAGGTTGGCTTTCAACATACAACCTCTTTTAAAGCATTTAAGTAACTTCTCCATTTCAAGTTGACAAAATCCCTCAAATCAGGAAAAAAAAAAAAAAGACAAATGAAGGCCACAGTCCTGTACTGGGATACATTCAGGCAGAATCCAGCACAGTATTGAAATTCTTCCTGCAGTCCATATTTTAGTCCATGGGTGCAATATAACCTTGTGTTAATAAAAAAATACTGCAGATCTAGTAAGAACTGCAAGAAAAGCCCTTGTCTTACAATTTTAGTTCCAGGCATTATATACAAAGTAGCTTCCAATGAGCAACAGTTAAAAACAGTACTTGTCATTTGATCACCACATGAAAAATACAGCATTGAATTTTTTTCTTCATTTATACAATTTTAAATATTCATTACAAATCAGAATCAGTGTCCCTCCATCCTTTTCATCATTAATAGTTTTCCTTATCTACTAAAACCATTTGTCTTTGCAACGATGTCTAAAAGGAAAGAGCACAAGATTAACAAGCTGCAGCATTAATTAAAGTGAGAGTCATCTCTTTGCTCTACTCAGTTCCTAAATCTATCACAAGGGCCCTATTAGCTGTATCAAAGTAAAGTGATGTAAATAAAACTGATTTGGCTTAAAAGTAGAGGAAGAAGGAATGCCGTTATTTAAAAATTGCAATGCAGTCAGTGTTTTTGTATATGTCACTGCAGACAAGAGCCAAGAAAATTATTCACAGGCTCTCTTTTAAAAGCATAAATGCCAGTTTTCCATTTCCAATACCAGAGAGGTAAATGGCAATTTGCCTTACAAGGAACTTCAGATTACTATAGAGCAGAATCACTAATGGCTTCATTCTAAATACACAGCACGCTGATTTCAGCAGAGGTTACAGATGAAGCTCCTGAATTTTATTTGTTTGTATTTAAATGGCCTTTCCAACATGCCTTCATTTACTTCAAGTAGTCATTTCTTCAAACTCTTTTGTTCAAATATATTAATAGCTGCACTGAGAACTATTGAATACAGTGGTCACCATTCAGTACAGATGTGGAAACAGAAATTGGCTCTTGAAGAGAACTTTAATTGATTTTACTTTTGTAAGAATAAGTCTTTGAAATAACATCCATTTGTTTAAATATATGTAAGAAAGGAAAGCTCTTGGATGACTAACATCAAACTAAAAGGTTAAGAACAATTGCAAACAATAGGACGATCAATTCCAATTTTACCTCCTACCTAAAAGAAACCCTACCAACATGGTATTGGATGAACATTTAACTTCAGCCTTATAAGATGCAGGATTTTCAATGAAATATTTAATTTCATCAGCATGTTTCCCAAAGATTCCACTGAATAATGCAGCGTAATGCTGTATTAACACACTAGAAGTGATACACCATACACAATTTCTGTGTGATACTAGAGCAATTTCTAAAGAAATCAGCCTAGCAAACCTGTTCTACAAACCAGAAAACTGGAGTAAGATGAGCCACCCCAAGTTTTAGCACACCTTTTTGGAACAAGATACCGAATGGCTGTAGTCCTTAAAGTTCCTGTGGTCCCCGTAAGTAACAATGAAGAGGAAGACAAGACTTGTTGCTCTGTTTGGATCTCTAGACAATGATACATAACACCCAGAAATGCAGGTAACAGTTTTCCAATCAACATTTAAACAGAAAGGCACAATCTCCTTTTCAGTTGTGTTCTCAAAAACTAGACAATTCCTATACAAAGATAAATACACCCTTAGCTGGAAGGGAAAACATCACACCACTAAGAATGTTTTTTCCTTTTTTTTTTTTTTTGGTAAAGTCCAAATGGATTTTCTTAATGCAAAAGTTACATGAATATATACATCCTGAAAGAGTAACTTTTTTTAAAATATATATATATGTACATATATGACAGTGACTGACACAGAAGACAGAAGAAACAGGCTATATTCACTCTTTTCCTACTTCTAAGCAATGTGAGGCAATGTTTTTCAGATGCCATAGGCACACAGTATTTGGGCTGCACACCCTCTGGTGTCTTAGAATACACATGGTGAAATGCAATCCCCTGTGGAAGGCTTGTTTGAGGGGTAGTGAACACAAAGATTTGGTTTCACCATACAGCTCTGGGCAACTTTAAAATTAAAAAGATATGTAATTACAATGAGACTACTGCAAACTCTTCAATGGTGTGTTTTCAAGACTAATATAAAGTTTATAAAACTGCAACAGGAAACCATTAAGGTTACTTCTGATACAGCATAACACAGCTCTCTCACAGAAGCCAAGCAGAACTTCATTGAAAGGCAAGAGGGACAGCAGGGTCCAGTGATCACAGGAGATGTCTGTGCACCCACCTGTACTATTAACTCATTCATGTACCTGAGTCTGATCTACCTGTGAAATAAAGAATAGCTGTCTGCTCTGAGCAATGACAACAGTCTGCCTATGACCTTGGTCAGTCAGTAATAAAGCTAAATCCTGCTTTGTGCAGGACAGCATAATTACATTGCTTGAGTTCTCAGCAAGGATGAAACCTGAGCCACTCTTGTACATTACTTTGCAAGGACCTAGGAGCATCTTCACCGATGCACTTCACCACAGGCTGCCTAAGCCTGTAATGAAAGCTGCCCTTAATCTGTTTCCAAAGTCAGCATAGCCCATCAGCATTAGAATTCTCCAGGACTCCCCACCATGTCCTCAGTCCTGGAATGACCTGTGCTTGTAAATCTATCTGGTCCCTGTCTCTTGCATAAGATGGCAATAGACTCCACAGCTGGAAATGAAAAAGAAAAAAAAAAAAAAACAACAACAACCCAAGAAACAACAACACCCTCACCCCCTCCCTAGAAAATCAGGTGTATTTATGAGAACTGAGACTGAACTTGAGTTGTTGCCTTACCCACACTTCAAATTCTTGGGTTCTGAGCGTGTAACCTTTGGGGAAAAGAATCTACCTTACAAAGAGGAAGAAAGCAGAAGGTGTGGGCAGTCAGCTTCCTTCAATTCCTTTAAACAGCAAGACCTGTTGAATGACACCTTTCTTTTCTACATAGAAATAGTGGGAAATGTGGGATAGATAAACACTTTTTCAAGGCAAACTTCCTCCCAGGGAAGAGGAGGACACTACACTGTTTTCTACATAACGAGCACAAGTACGGCACTGCAGTGGCATTTAAATTCACAGCTTCTTCCCTCTTGCCTCTCTACATACCCTTAACCTCAGAGGTGCTTTCACATGGTGATTCAACAAGGTGCACTGAAAGGCATTTGACAGGAGACCATTACAAGACTTATGACAGAACAGACATAAATAATTCTGCTGCAGAAGTTTGAATTTCAACCAAATGAATGTGAATAATGCAAACTCTGTGAAAACCAATGAGTTTATAAAAAAATAACTTCGACAGTTTACAGTTCTTGTGGTGTAGCAGAACTAAACCCAAGTGATACATTATGTACATACCTTCACACAGTATTACACATGTGTATCATGCATGTACACACACATGCTGTAGGTGGGATGCCAAGCCCAACACTTTTCACTGCGTGACCTGCTTTCAGGTATTTTACAAATACAACAAACTACTCACTGACATTAAAGCTTTCTGGGCTGAGTGTTTGCCTCACAGCAGTTTCAGTGTTGCAGATTTTGCTGGAACAATTTGGGGGTTTGTTTTCTTGTTTAGTTGTGGGGTTTTTTTAAAAAGGGAATACGTGGAGTAATGTTATGCCACACAGAAAAAGAAGTCTTGCTCTGTTGTTTTGAGAAGCTTCGGTGCCTCTGTACTCAGCCTTGACATTTGACAGATAAGCCAACATTTGTGGTGTTGCTGAGACAACCCATGCAAATTTGGCCTAGATACTGGCATCTAGGAAAAAAAAAACCCTTGCTTAGTACGAGTTGTTGCATCCTCACAAGCTTAAACCTCCTTCACAGTGAGAATGTTCCAGGCCACGCAGAGAGGGGTCAAGTAGGAGATTTTCTGCAATTTGGGCACTGCCAGGAGGTTGGCATTGGGCACCAGACCTCCAAGCAGCATGAGTGCCTCTCATGTGCTTCAGTGACCACCAGTTGGCACCAGACAGCAAGAAGAAATAGCTCCCAAGTTGAAAGGGTGGAAGGCAGTCTGAAAGCAAGAGTCCTTCTGGCAGAGTTCTCGTGTGCAACTTTTGTAAATATTATACACACTCATATATACATTCATATACAGTAAGCAGTCCAATAAATACACAGTTCTTTTGACAAAGCACTGATGTTTCTCTTATTTGTCTGAACCAGAACTTGCTCAGAAATACTGAGGAGAGCTGATGTGACTCGAGGTTTAGCTCTCCTTGCTCTGCCTTTGATGAGCCCAAAATGCTGAATTCAAATATTAACTCAGTGTGAATTCAAAGCAAGTAATCGTTCAGGCACATGTCCCCCTGAAACCTATTAGCCACAGCAGATTAACCCACAGAGACACAGTAAATGCCTTCTGGCCATCCCAACTACTGGAGCAGTTACACTTCTCTTTCAGCAGCGTGGCTGACCAGAGGATCACTCTGATCTACTGTCCTGCCCAGCAGAGTTCTGTGCCCATCCACGCTGCCATGGACGTCTCTCGCCCAGCTGTCGGATGTGCCCACAGGACTTTCTGCCGCGGGGGGGTCTGTGCTGGCCAAGCTTCCCGACCGAGAGCGGTAAGGAGGAAGGTCTGGCTGATCAGGGGATTCAGATTCCGAACAATAAGGTGGTGGAGGAAGATCAAACCAAGGTGGTCTGCTGTAAGACACACAAGAGAATAAAAAGTTTCTGAAAACAGTGGGACAGAAGATAGTACGTGGTATTCCAATGAGGAAAAAACCAAACAGTATTTCTTAGCTTTTCAATTATGACATATATCAAGAGATCTCAGACCTGCTCACATTATTCAGGTAATTTCAAAATATTCACGCCACCACTGGGAAGCAAAGTTTCTGGCCAAGGTGCAGTATAGTAATTACAACTTATTTAACAAACCACACGCTGAGTTAGATGGCTATGGACTTCCAACAAAGCTGGCTCAAAGACAGCTGTGCAAGAGATAAAAAACTTTTCTGTTTAACATTTACTCAGGAGAAAACACTAGAAGAAGTAACATTAAGTGGTGGTGGATTTACACCTGTAGATGATGACGTGAGCAGAAGAAGGCTCCAAGGAAACCTCCACTAAGTGACAGAGATTAATGGCTTACAGTCTACAAATAAATAACAAACTGAATTCTCCACACTGACAAATCACTTTGGCTGTCATGAGATCACACGCAGAACAACTGTTAAATAGGCACAGGCAAGATGAGCACTGCATTCAGGAAAACTCTTCAGATAGCAAGCAAGTAAGGGTTGAGAAGATTGATAACAGACACTGGGAGCAAAAAAGTCCAAAACTGCTGATGGTTTTATCAGCTCAGGTGAGAAGTGATTGCAATCTGGACATCTGCTCATTTAGTTATCCTTAATAATGAAAAGATATCATTATTATGAAAGTCAACATTAAGACAAGGGACCTGTAGCCAAACTCAGTAGAGAATAGGAATTTACAATTATTCTTAAATCCCAAAGTTCATACTAAAAATACCAACAGGGGATAGTGAACAATCTAAATTGTTAAAGCTTGTACCATATCCTTTTTATGTAGAGGGGATGTCTGCTGACAATTTTTGTTTGGAAAGACTTTACAGATAGAGGTTAAAATGAAGGTTAATTATCTACAAATAAAACCAGAGTCATAACTACAAAAGCATCATATACAAGCCACACCCACACCAAACTTCAAAGCACTTTCAACTATTTAAATTAGGAAGAGTCCTTTCCATTCCAGAGTTCTGTTCTTTTCTTTTCTTAGTAAAAGGTAAAGCAGTGCAGAGCAGAAGAATGATACAGTTTCTTTATAAAAGAAATAAGAACACTCTCACCTTTATATATTTATCATAAATGAACAAGGCTGTATTTTTTCAGTGCTATGACCTACAACTTACCTGGGTTTTTTTGGTGAAACTCTAAATTTAGTTTTCACATCTTGATTCCAGACTGGCACAGGTTGTCACTACTAGACAAATGATACATTCTCCTGCCATTCTTAAAAATCTTATTACCAATACGTGTAAGAGACTTGCGTTTGCCTCAAATCCCTTTTAATACCAGTAACATTAAACAGACCTGAAGACCATGAATTTTTCATACACAGAACGAGCTCAGATTTACTGGAATTTGATCCTGTGCAGGCGACAGAAGCGCAGCACTGGACTGCTGTCTAAAGCAGCAGTAAGTGGGGAGCAGCAGCCCAGATTACCAGCGCTGCATCCAGCAGAGGGAAGCTTTGGGGAGGCCAGAATCAGCTCCTGTGCCTACCTTTGGTCGAGCACGGCCTCCGAATAGGAGGGTGGGGAGTCCAGCTCCACTGGCCTGTGGTAGGGCTGGCTGGCCACGTACTGGACGCCGTTGTTGACGTTGTAGGTGACGCTGCAGTGGTGCGGGTGGTCAAGGACCACCAGGCGGGAGAGCAGCACGGGGTGCTGCAGGCGGTGCACCGGCAGCGTCATCAGATTGTTGCGCTTGCGCTGGTGGTGCAGCACCAAGGCGAGGAAGGCCACCACGAGGACGAAAATGACGGAGCTGCCAATGATGGCGTAGGTAATACTCGGGTAGTAAAGCAGCTGATTTTCGGAGGTCACGTAATCTTGGCCGCTCCCTGCCTCTGCAAGACAAAAGGAAAAGAAAGCTTGAGATTGGTTTCAATAGAAAGCTGCTCTTGGCCTATGCTGTGTTTTCTGCTCACACGCTGTGTGACAAAAGAAAGTTTTCCTTTTTCCTTCAGAAAAATGAGCTTATTCAAAGCACATGCATGCAAATTGGAGGCTGGCAGAGTATCCCTCAGTCCATCCTCACCCACAGGAGTGCCAGCACATAAACCACTAGGGAAGACAAGCTGAGAAAGAGGAAAATACACACTGTAGAAGCATGAGCATTATCATGGGAGTATCTCCCCCACCCCTACCCAACAGTCACAGCTTTGGTTTCCAGAGGTGAGACACCCAGTTCCAAGCCGTAACCACAATACCTCAGCTACACCTGGCAAAGCTCACTAGAATCAGAGATGTAGAAGGCACAACAGTTTTTAAAATTTTACTTTACATTCCCCTGACATCATTTAAGCCCCACATCCACAAGGTCTTGCAGTCATTGAGAAATAGATATATTTTTGGGCAAGAATTTCTCTTTCTGTGCAGCCTGTAATTCCTTATAGCCTCAAACACGCTATTCTGACATTCATCTACCTCAAGAAAAACATGAAGCTGAGTAAAAACCAAACCAAACAAACAGAACCTCAAATCCACACAATTACAAGAGCATGATCCATCCAAATTCTTAATTTCCTACTGCAGAAGGCTGGCACAGTAAGTCTTGGCATATGATTTTCCTATCTTTTCCTTATCAAGCAAAACTGCTTTTCAGTCACTCAGAATTGCAACAGAGCCAGTAACATATTTCTCTAACAACAGATAATGAAATCTACACTAACTGTGACCAGCATAATGGAAGACCTTTACTCAACCACCCATTGTTTTCATCCAAGATGCTTTAGGTATCTCTCTCAATATCTGATTTTGGTAGTTCACTTCCATGGTTAAACACCAAATCACAATTCCCAGCATCACTAAAAGCAGCTTCTGCATTTGTCAGTAAGACAATACAACATAAAATGGCTAATCTTTTAAACATCTCCATTTTAAAGCATAGACACTTTCATAAGAAGAGATGAGATGGGAAAAAAAGACTTTATCAGAACAAAGAAAACATTATTTCCTCATTATGAGAGTAGTGAGGCACTGGAACAGGTTGCTCAGAGAAGCTGGGGATGCCCCATCCCTGAAAGTGTTCAAGGCCAGGCTGGATGGGGCTTTGAGCAACCTGCTCTAGTGAAAGGTTTCCCTGCTCACAGCAGGGGGGGTTGGAACGAGGTGGTCTTCATGGTTCATTCCAATCCAAGCCATTCTGTGATTATTGGTCCTGCTACCAGCTATGAAAACTACCACTCAGAGCTGCTCCACTGATGATGCCACTTCAACCACAGACAAAAGCTTTGCAGGCCAGATGCAAGCCAGACTCTTCCTGATACTTAGTGTAACACCTCAGGGAGGATCTTTGCTAACTTTATTTACCTGTGCAACTGTGCTAGAGAAAGCAGAAATCACTGTTTCCAGTCAACATTTGGTCTCTGGCTCACTCAGCAAAGTGAACCAAGTCTGCATGAGGAATGTAAATGAGAGCAGAAGGAAGGAAAGGAATTGACATGCATTAGTAATTTTAATTACAGCTCATCACACATTACTCTGGCTCCTTTAATACACTCCCTAAATTCAACAGCTGAGAAATGAATTCATGTCACACATCACAGACAAGGGCCAGTGCAGGGAATATAATGACAAGCAGATCATTTTTATGCAAGCATCAAGAAGTTTATTTGCAAGGACCGACCCATGGATGAATACTACTACCTGCACCAAGTGCAAGGAAGGTAAATCTATTATGACACTCCAGTAAAATGGAATGTCAAGCCTCTAATTCAACTTGGTTCACTGGTTACAGTGCATTGGCATAAGGCTGGAACAGGATGCCTTTGCAGACCTGATGAGACCTAATTAGTTACCATGGGGTCATTCTCAGCAGCACAGTCTCTTCTCTGTATAATCTCCATCTTACTAAAAAGGGAGAAAAATGAGAAGTGAATTATCCATCAACTTTTTTTCTCAAAGTTTTAAAGGTATTCACCATAAAACATCATTTATTTACCATAACTCTATTCCTTTTCAGATGTTTAGATCTGTTTCTCATATTCCCATTTAGTTCACTGTCTGAAACCCAGAGCAATCTAAGGCCATGCCTACAGATCTTGTAGAGGTCTCTGAGCCAGAAGCAGAGCTATTAGGGTGTTGTTTTGAACAGTGCTGTCTGGTGCAACCTTTGAACCAGCCAACACAGCAACACTGCATTTAGAATTGGAATTATCATCTCCATCAGTTCAGCTAATTCTAGCCCATGTGTCTCTTAACATGAAGCAGCACATATATCCTGTGAAGAGGAAAGAATCTGGTTCATTTGTCGAGTGCTCTTTCTGCATCCAGGCAGAGCTGAGGTTATGCATAGAGACACCCTCCCCACACAATGGATCCAGCTCCCTAAATATGCATGGTCTTTATACCTGTCCAGGAACAGACTGTACCTGAGATGGAGATCTAACTAGGAAGCTTCAGCTACCATTGAAACTAAGCCTTCTTTCACCACAATAACAACATTATTCTTGCCTTATCAGTGGGTTTTCTGGGCCAAGAAGACAATCTTAAGGTCTCTTACCAATCCACGCTCGCAAGTGCAGTCCAGAGGCATTTCACTTTGGCTGTGCTATAATTTATTCCACAAAAGACCAACCTGTACCTAATCTCTCTTTCTAGCAAGGCCAGTAAATCCAAGCCTGCAAAAGATGAAAGTAACATTACCTGAGCCTCTCAACACTGTGTGGCTTGCAGTCCTAGAGAGGCAAACTGCCCTTAGTGGTCTTCTAAAGTAATGCTTTCACAAGAAAATTGCTCTATGGCACAGCTAAAACGCAATAGAGAGCTAGGAGATAATTTTGCATACAGGAGACTTTTAAATCAAGTTTTTGCTTTGTCTTCCTATATACCTGTTCACACTGAAATAAGTAACTTTTTAGAACTCCTTGATAACATTCTGTTTTTTTTTTTTTTTTNTTTTTTTTTTTTTTTTTTTTTTTTGTAGTGCCTGGTGAATATTCAGAGGTTTGGAAGGGAATGAGGGGTACTGAACTGAGACTGCCTGATGAACCTCTATCCATTTTGCACTCAATGTACAAGGGAGAAAGTGAGATACAGAGAACACACCTGAAAACTGTCTGTTGGACATGCACGACTACTTAAGGAAATAAAATCCATGACTCTTTAGCTCTGCTCTAATAACTTTCAGCAAATGTTTACACACCACAGAAGTCATTTAACTGAATTTCTTGGTAATTCAGTTATCATCTCCCAGGAGAAGCAGGCATTATCCAGGTAGGTTTAAAAAGTTCTGTCTGCTCTGCTACTAAGAGCAAATGCAGGAAAAAGAGTGAGTGGGCGAACAAACTTCATTTAAATTCATGGAGTATTTACTATTTCGTGCCTTTTTTTTCTCCCCTTAAGAAGATCCGTTTTCTATCATGCCACATATAAACAGTTTATCAATGCCACTTATGCCTATAAAACCCCAGTATCTGGGAAATGCCAAATTCACAGATTAGAGATTTTTGGAGTGTAAAAAGCCTTGTGAATTATTTAGGAAAATACTGATAAAGGAAACATAGCAGATTGTGCTTAGAGGTCTATTTTATTGACTGTGAACAAATTTTCTGTCTCAAAGTTTAAAAAAAGATCTGAGAGTAACTGCATTAAGTCTGCCAGACATAGGGATGAGAGGCTATTATTTTATCTTTCACAATCCTCTGCTCAAGCCTGGCTTTTCACAGTTCATTGGAGAAAAAGCTTTTGAAATACATAATCTGAGCAGACATCTGTAGCCTTAATGAGCAGGAGTCACGGTCCATCTCCAACAAAGATGCTACTGTAACAACACATTTAAATTCCAACTGGTTAAAGTGCAGAGCTGCAGCTTGGAAGGTTAAAGACAACAAAAATCAAATGCAGACAAGCAGAGCCTTTGCACATTATTTACTTTCTGTGTTTGGAGTTTTTAGGGCATCCAGCTAAGTCTCCCAAAACTCTTATTAAATTTTTCATCCTTGATGATTTTGTGCCACTTAAACAAGTCTTTCATAGATTTTGTCCACTGAACTCTCAGAATGTTTATTCTAGTGATGTTTTTCTAACTGACTTTTTTCCCTATTGCCCTTCTCAGTGTTACAAACAAGATCTCTCTCAGACAACACAGCAACTTGACCTCATGAAGCCTCCTGCTAGGTTACCACTGTTCTCCTGAACAGCTTCACAGTTCCCATAGACACCAGAGACCAGGATTTGTTTTCAACTGCATTCAAAGCGTGTTTTTGCCCTGCTATGGCTTTCTCTGTTTCAGGCATAGAAGAGAGATTCTCTAATGGAAGTGTTACACACACTAAAGAGGCCTTATCTATGGGAATTGACCAGAGGAATACAGTATGATTACATTTTTGCTTAACAGGAACTTGGTAAATGGGTAGTATTTCTGGGAAGGCAGCAGGACGAAGCTCCTTCCAGGTATGAATATAACAGTGATGGCTTCACAGACAAAGACAGACGATAGGCATCTGCACAGATGCTGTGGCTTCAAATAGCACCAAGGTTATCCTGTGTTTAACTCCCTGCTAATCACAAGTGTCCCTCATGCCCACAGACCAGAACCACAGCAAACGGAACAGCCCTTGATCTAGGAAGCTGGAGCAAAGTGTGGATCTATTCCCAGCTCTTGAAGCTGCCCATCAGGTAATTTTCTCCACCTCTGTCTGGCTCCTTGCCCAGCTAGCCCCACCTGAAAACTAGATGGTGATGTTCCCACATTCTCAGGACATTCTCCAAAGCTCTTCCATACTAACAAGAAATACATTTTCCTGAAAAGTCTAAGTGTTTCAAATATCAATCAGAGGTCTTAAATGCCACTGGATGCTCTGTCTTTACCTATTCTTTCAGATGACTGGAAAGACAGTAATGACCTTGCCTGCACAAACACAGCAGGACCTCTTGATATGAAGAACTTGTTAGCTATACGTATATATTTATTAACATATGTATTTAAATCATTATTGGTATTAGTGTAATAACTTGAGCTCTGAGCAATGAAACAGAATTTCTCTGTATAATGCACTTTAGAGGCTCTGAGCAAAACAATGCTTATTGCTCCCAAGTATGTAAAGCTAAGTGTAAGACTTGGAACTATATATAGTTATAAAAGTAGCTAGCAAGACACAGATAAACCTAAGGACAGTAGCAGTCAGCAGAATTAGAAGCAGTGCCAGCATGTCTCATTCAGTGCACCAGAATGAGTGCATTACCAGTGCCTTCCTCCCCAGACTCAAATCCTCATCCTGACCACACTTAGAAGAGCTGTGCTTTCAAGTCTTTGCAGCTGCTCTAAATGAGCAGCTGAGTCAGCGTGAAGATCAAGAGCCTCACCTCTCACATGCCATCCTTTTTTATCTTCTGCAGGGCAGGATAATTACTCCATGCACTTCACACACACACACACTAAGAAAAGAAAAGCAGCAAACTGAGCAAATAAGTGGAGAACTAAGAAATACTTAGCAGTAGTCATAGCAACCAAAGTTCTAAAATTAACTTGGCAGCAATGTATAATCCTGCAAAGCCAAAACCTGCCATAAAGCACAGAAACAAAAGGTCCAGACTTGGAAGCTGGAGGGAGCCCAAGGAGGAAATTAAAGTGTTACTCGAAAGTAATTTAGGATTACTCCAGCACTGATCTATGCAGCAGTTCCTGGACACATGATAGGATAGTGGTGTGCTTTGATTAAATCAGTACAAAAAGCAGGCCCAAAAGCAGGGGTAAAACATAAAAAGGAAAAACTTTGTCCTGTTAGTCTGCTCTTTCTGGTTTGTAAATGTAGGGTCACCATCAAGGAGGCTACCACGAAATTAGTTACTATAGAGCTCTTGTAACATTTTAGGACAGGAAGATGCCACTCAGGAAGAGTCTGGGGCACTGAAAGCTTTAGGGGCTTGTGCCACTCTTGGCCCCTCCCAAGCACTAAATTAAACCAGCTCTGCAGAAGGACAGGACCATCAGAAGGCTCTTTGGTAGACCAAGTTTATAAAATAAATCATGAATCTGCTTCAAAGAAAGAATAACAGTATTATCTTCATAGCATAAACATGCTCTGGTGCTCTTGCTGAGAGCAAGACATAATAACTACACACCTCCCAGGCTCTAGTGCCATTTCAAGCAAGGTGCCTAAGTTGGAGATAACAGCCACTGATCCTAAAGCATAGCCTGCTCCTTCCTCCAATCTCCCAAGAGATATTCAAGTCTCACATAGTATTCCCCAACTGTATAAAAAGTCCGGGTTTTGGGTCTTTGGCTGCTGTGTAATCTCTTGTGTACCATTAGTGAGTAGTACAGGATAGTTAAATATAATGTTTTAATGTAAAAGTTAACAGAACTGTGAAATTCAACCAGCAAGACCCAAGCATAATCAGTCTCCAATATTTAAGGAATAATGGACATACACTAAAAAAAAGAAGTTCCACCTCATCATGAGAAAGAATTCCTTTACACTGAGGGTGGCAGAGCACTGGAACAGGCTGTCCAAAGAAATCATGGTGTCTCCTTCTCTGGAGACATTCAAGAGGTCCCTTCCAACCCTAATGATTCTTTGATTCTGTAACATCAGCTTCATCTTCACTTCTTTAACTAAAGCATACTATTTTCTACCGAATACATTTGCCAGTGATGCCAAGGTTATGTGCAAGTGCACTGTCCTGTCTTCTGCAAAGGTTAATTGGAGCTCTGAGCCAGGACATTGTTATCAGCTCCCTGCCAGTGCAAAGGCATGCCCTTCCTTGATTAATTTTGAAAGGTCATCAGTACAATTCCAAGTGAAAAGTATGATGGAAAACAGATTTGGCAAAGGCCATGGGTGGCTTTGCCTTTCCTATTTCCTAGGTATTTAGAATCCAAGTTTCCATTACATACTCCTCCAACATTCCTTGGAATCATATGAATATCTAGGAGGCAGAAAAACCCAACAAATAAAACCAAAAAGTAAACTAATTAAAATGAAAATCTGTGGATGAAATGCTTGTGTTTTTATCATTTATCAACTCTGAAAAGAAATTACATCCATTGCAAAACTGTTACCAATTTATCTTGAGTGATCTATATGCCTGAAAAAAAAAGCATGTTATTTCAACAAAATGTCTGGAAAAAGCTGAATGTGGGATGCTGTGCAGGACAGCTGAATTGCATTTTTATAGTGTTTCTTCTGGAGGCTGGCAAGAAGAGACACACAGTGCTCAGCTAGAATGTGCACATTAACTTTTTCCTGGGTGCTGATTAGTGCTATGAACAGCTGGAGCATAAGAAGGATAATAAGGCATGAAGAAATGTGGTGCAGGATTTATGGAGTCTGCAGTCAGGTATACATGGCAAGAAATACTGCTTAAATGTGATTTAAATCTATTGTAGAGTAAGTTTATAATCACTTTATAAGTTTAGTCTAATCGTTCAAGAACTGAATTTTAACGACTCTGATTTTTGAAAAAGCGTTAGTACAACGTCCATGTCCTGCTCTACATATTAATATTGTCAATCCTACTTATTTTCTAGAATTGTGAAGAAGGGATGTTGTCAGATACACAGTACATATAGCTTCACTTGTTCAAAAAGCTAACAATCTAGAAACCATGAGCAAGTTTTGATCCTGAGTAAAAAAAGAAACAAATCCTCAGAGACAGACAATACCTTCCAGGTCACCTAATCCCTTTCCATCATCCATTCATTCACACCTACTCAATGCCCTTTCAATGACTGCCTCCAGGATGCCACAGAAGAAACCAGCAGCAAATCCACTCCAGCAAGAACCTGCAGGCCACCCTCTGGCTCTAGGAATCAAAAGGAGACTGGAGAGGATGGCAAGACTACAACAACCAAGCCATGTGGGTAGACATTCAGTCCAAACCAAGATAAGCTCAGTGCTTGGTTCTGACAAACAATGCACCTGTGTGAAGTTACATTACGAGATGCTTTGCCTCTTAAAGTTATCCTGACTTTGCATTACAATGTTTGACATACAAACTAATGTTTCCTTTCAGCCACAAGCTTTGTAAACTCAAGAAACTCTCGCCAAACAGTGGCCTCAGAAGCTTCACTGTGTTCAGGTTCCACCTTCAGGAAGATCTTAACAAACATTGTACCTGGCTGCAAATCAAATCCTAAGTATTTCCTTAAATATTGTATGTACATACATACAACAGAAAGAAAAAAAAAAAAAAAAAAAAAAAGAGAAAAATACACATAACCTTATTGAAGAGTCAACANAAAAAAAAAAAAAAAAAAAAAAAAAAAAGAGAGCAAAATACAACAGCAGAGAAGACAGCAATTGGCAGTGAAAGCAGCTATTGCATAGCCCTTTTTGGCCTTCCTGATTAAAAGACCCAGACTGCCAAATGCCAGAGAAAGAGAGAGGGAGGAAGAAAGAACAGAGAAGCAAATGAGGCAAAGAGAAGAAAAAGAAAAAAGCTGCATTTGAAAGCTAGTGTACACAAATGGGACACTAACAAGCATCTGGAAGGCATTAACAACAGGAAGAAGATAAACACGTGCTTTTCACCCTCTGATAAAAATCTCACTTGATCAGAAAAGATGACACTGAAAATAGGGAGTGGGAGGGAAACATTCAAAGGCTGTGGCTGCTGTGGCTCATCAGAAAATTGAAAGCTTTTCAGGGGGGTCCAAAAGGCTCTGCTCTGAACCTGAAACTATTCAGTAATTATCTGAATGACAGAGAATGCTTATTCAGCTCACTGTTAGGCAACATCAACCCTGATAGATGAGATCAAAATTAAAAATTATTTAAAATTAGCAGAAATTATCAGGATCACATGTAGTGAGGTGTCAGCAGGGAACAGCATGTTCACTGGCAGTGAAAAAGACACCACCAACAGAATAGAATCCAGCTCTAGCAAGGTGTCTGCTCAACTATATATTCAGCTCAGGACATCACACTTTAAAAAAAAACCAAAGGTGAATCAGAGCTTGATGGAGAGCAACATGAATTATCAGATGCCCACACAGACACTAACTACCAAGAAGGGATTGTTTAAGCTGAAGAAAACATTGCAGGGAAGCTTTTAGTATTTTTAAATACAGAAGTTTGAAATGAATGAAAATCAAAACTATGCCTGCTCTAACAATGTAAGTGCAGGGCTTTCAAACACTGCAGGGAAGTCCCAAATAACTAATGTGAGAAATCCCAGCTTTATTTCACACATCTAATTGATTAGAGCTGTCACCTCTGTCAGTGAATAAACATGAGTAGCACCATGTGCATCCATGCCTTTAGATTTCCAGTTACAGTGGCCACTCTGATGGTTTTACCATAGGCACGATCATTCCTGTATGTCCTCAGGAGAGTTTCTCAAAGTTTTCCTGACGTATATTACAAAATCTTATAAATTCTAAGTATGGGCAATCCAGGTTGATTTTGAACCACTTACCTCCAAAGGCAAAGCACCACAGTGACTTACTACCTACATGGGGAGCTCTGGTGCGAGGTGCAACTTGCAAAGTGGCCAGGAGACTGCAGCACTGGAACAGATCCCCTCCAGCTAGCAATGGTCTAGCTGTGCTTTGGGAATACCCTGAGACTTCTGACAGTCCTGAATGTATACACTGGCCTGAGTCAGAAATAGCAACACTTTCACCCTGCCAACCAAATAACCCAAAACATCCCATAAAACCTAAATTTGGGTTATTTCTCCTGGTGAGCTGACAAACCTGTGTTTGTTTCACCAAACCTGTCTCCAGATAAACAGAAAAAAAGACAAAAAACATCTTCTAACAATGAGGATAGAGGTCCTCTTGTAAAGAATTTTATATTACTTGTTACACCATCCCATTATTCTCCCAAGTTCAGTAGGAGTTCATACTTCATTGACAAATCAATAAATTCTATAAGCCTTAGAAGCTAACCATGCATTCAGAAAGGAAGGAGGAACTCATCTCCTCCTCTAGAGTGCAGAAGACACTTGGACACCTTTACCCTGTGAATGGACTTAGTGTAACATTTCAGACAGTGAATCAAGATATTATAGTACCTGGGACTTTATCCAGAACCTTTTTTTTTAAATATGCACTATAAAAATTTTTGGTCTCACTTCAGCAAGTTTTCATATAAATAAATTAAGCAAAAAATATCTTTAATTACAGAATGGAGAAAATTGCTGCACTTGATGAAAGGCTGTTTATTCAGCACTGACAAATGCAGCCTAATGAATGTGAGAGTGCCAGATTTTATTCTTGCTGAAGATGTAGTCTTGCTTTTTGTTTCCAGAGAGATTGTGGAAACATTTATTTTCCCTTTGACCCTGGCTGACTGACTAAACTAGTCATACTGAATTGTGCAATTCTTGATATGAAAAGCATGTGTACAATGCAAGAAAGGAAAACGTATTTTAAAATTTGTATTAAGAGGTAAGAATCATAATTATTAATCACTATGTCAAGATAATTACTGTATGCAAGGGCAAATGAAGAGATTTGGTGGCATACTTAAAGTGGCATACTTATAGTTCTCGTTCTGCGTGAAAAGACTGGAGGCAAATAATAATGATTAGTACAGCTTAGCATAGTTTAAAAGGCACTGAATTAGCTAATGTGTCACATGAGAACGAACTTTTATTGACAGAAACCTCGGCTAATGCATAGCAGTGGTAAAGAAGGTTAATAGAAAACTGGCTTATCACAAGGAAAGGATATTAACTGTATTATGGCATGATTCTGCAAAACCCCAATGAAACCATGTTTGAACACTGGCAGTCTATTTTGGCCAGCTTACTTGAAGACAGAATTAGGTTGATGGAGAGTGCAGCATGAGAAACAAAGATGATGAATGGGGGAAACAGGGCTTAAATATCAAGAGAGAAAAAAGCATGCTTTATTTTGTACTGAGAAAATATTATTAAGAGGAGATATGACTGAAGTATTTATAATAGCCACGGGTTATAAAAAATAAGCTCAGTGACTAATGCTTAGATTATTGGACAGATCAGAACTAAAGGTGAACAAGGGTGAAAGGGAATAGATGCAAGACAAATTTAATGAAACACTTCTCAGGAAGAAGAGGAAATAGGTAAAATGATGCTTACTGACTAAATTTAAACAAAAGCTGGGGGACTGTGTGGGCTGGGTACAAGCTTCTAGGGAGCATAATTTGTAACAGCTGAGACATGTTTCCATTTACACACACACACACACAAGCATCTGCTGCAATTTTAAAAATCATTCTTAACAAAAGCTAAGCGATTATCTGATTTGAAAGAGGAAGAAACAAAACCTTTTATTACTACTTTATAGTACAGATGCAAATGGCCAACTATAGTGGGGTTTTTTTGTACTATTCCTTTAAATACTTAAAGACAAATCACATAAATGTTACTGTAATCCAACCAGATAGGTAAACCTATTCCTTACCTAAAAAGCAAGACTTAAATTAATAAAACTATTCACTTCAAGCTGCAGAGCTAAAGATTGTCAGCCAGGATCAGAAATTGGGAGTTCCCAGCTTCCATCAGCCATACCCTGCTCTCCACACACACAGAGACTTTAATGAATTATTTACTTTTTCTTTACTATCAAAGAGGAGGCAGCTTTATTGCTTTACTCTTAAGGTGCACTTAATTATCCTTGAGCAACCCAGTCCTGTCCTCCCCAGCACTCTGTGGTATTTTAACAAGCTGTCTACATACAGTGTTCACACTTTAAAGATGGAGGCTGATTTAATATTCCTATGTCTCAGCTTATAAACTTGTCTAAACACAAATTAGGAAAGAAAATGAAAAGAAAAAAAAATGACCAAATCACAATGGATTCAAGTCTAAATGGAACATACCAAGTATCTAAAAAATACTGAATAAAAATGCATAACTAACCACAGACACACACTGGTCTGTATGACTCCTTGCTCCCTTTACAAATAGCTTTAATTTTTCAGCTGATTTTGTTCCTCCCCATAAACAAAGACCTCTAGATGCTGAAGGCCTGACTGATCCTAACATCACTCTGTTGAGCAGTGACTCTTACCTAATGCTTGACGGTTCCTCTGCATCATGCTCACCTGTGCAATTCTACATCCTTCTCTTTGAACATTTTAAATACACAAATATCAAATTGTGCAATTTGCTTTCATCAGGCTTTTCACAAAAGTTTCAAGAGCTGTAAAATTGGAACATAGTGGTTACCTGTGATTCATAAAGTGACAGATGACCTGGGAGACCTCTACCTAGGAAAAATAAATCCTAAAATGCAATTTTCACACTCTGGGGGTGTAACTACCCTGCTTGGGAGTGTCATTGCAGTTTTGAAGGGATTAAAACAAAGAGCAGTCTCCATAACTAAGCCAGCTAAAAGTTTAATTAAATACAATTGCTTGCTGTGCTTCTCTTCCCCAAACAGCCTCATACATATTTATCACTGTAATTACAGCAGTAAAAACCTCCACAACTAATTATGCCATGCTTCTCATCTTCTATATGCCTGGAATTTTTTACATAATTACTACTGAAATTAATTGCAAGTTAGTTAATTTTGCACTTTGTCCTTTCAAGCTTAATTGAAAATTAAAATTTTTCAAACCAGTCATTCTTGAAAGCATGGTGCTTTTACCTCAGATGGTGCCATAACCAAAATGTTATTTTAATGGCTTTTAGTAATACAGCATAAGGGAGTAGTGTAAATGTTATCATTTAAAATAAGAGAGCCTTGCTCTAATGCATATGTACCATATGCTTGGTAGTGCTACACTTTCTATAGAATATTCAGCTTGCCCAGTGCCACTTAGCCTCTCATGCAGTGCATTAGCATGTCATCCCTTGAGACAGAGACTGCTATCAGCCACAGTCAGCTTAGCTCAAGCTCAAACCTGGAATTTCATTTGACTATGGTTTAAGCATTGTGCCTAATATTTCAAGGGTGACTAATGATTTTGGATGACCAGTTCTACAAATGATTTTGAAAAAGTTTTGAAAAAGTAACGAACATTTCAACCACCTTTTCAATCTTAACTTCAAAGCTTCAGTCTTGCTGTGTTTATTTTTTTCCATCTGTAAAGAAATCTTGCAAATTTCTAATCAGATACAAGACTTTCAAAAGCACAAGATAACTTTGCTAGGAGAGCACTTGTTCCTTACTACTTCACTGTAAATCTCCATAAGCGAATGAGTCAATGGGTGACTTTTCTCTTACAATCTTTCAATTCTGTAGAAATATTTCCATTTCTGTAGATTAGTTCAGTATCTTGTTGCAACAAAAATCAGGGTGGTTGGGGAGTAATTAAAAAGGTAATTAATATGAAAAACCATTGAAAATCAAGAGCCCAAGAATGCCAAGAAAGCTCTTTCACCAATGTCATAAAGACCTATGACAAGTGATCCCCTACCAGTAAAGCAAATGAATACAGTATTTGTTCTGTCTCAGTAGACTAAGAGCTGCCTGTGAGTAGCTGTGAACCTGTGAGCCACATGTGTATTATTAGCTAGGAGGTTCTGAACAAACTAGCCTGGTACAGGGTCAGAAAGCAATGATTTCTGTTTTAAAGATAATATGCAATTCAATGAGGAAAAATCCCTACTTGTTTCCTATGTCCAGTTTAAAGTGAAGCAAAACACAAATTCACTTGTGCATTTTCATAGACTGACTATAGTTAAATATTTCTACCCACATAAAATTGCAAAGCTCCTCGTAAACCAGTCTCACATTTTTTTAACCAAAGAAACTTCATTGTGCTAATGGCTAGCAAGTTACATAGATGTATACACAAAAATACAATGAATGATTTGGTGTGAAATTAATGATTTTTTTGTACTCTGCACCTTTATCTGATGAAAGTCTTCTATGCTCTTATTCAAACCTCAAAACACGGTTCAAAAATTTCATGTTAGTTCAGATGTTCTAAGGATCTTTCAGTGCACACCTACATACTACACTAAGAAGCATTTTTAAAACCTAAAAGGAGTAAGAAAAAAGATTCTGTCAGCCTTACAAATGTTGACAGTCATTTATTTCAACTACCCCACCACAATACTTCTGCTTTAATTAAACATTAAATCAGTCAAGTAGGCATGCAGATTTAATTACTGCTGTGGTTTAAAATGAGCTTATTTTCCCTTGAAGCCAGTGGAGGTTAGCAAGATGACCTCAGTATAATGGAAAATCCTCAGTCTGGCAGGATGCTGGACATGAATTTGTCCCTTATGACACGGTTTAAATATCATTCTCAGTAATACAATGCTCACAAAGAAGTACTGGTTTAACAAGTTTAATCCAAACATACCTGAGGTCTTTGGCAAATATGGAATATTTGATGGAAATAAATCAACCTGTTTTAGGGAAAGAGCCTATTCAGCATTATCTTTGTCAGCTCAGTAAGAGTGGACCTGACACAGAAGTCCCCAAGTATCTTCATGTTTGATTGATACTCTTCTCCTCTGACTCATCACAGTGACCATTTCACTGAGCCACCTCGGTGCAGGAGTCACGGTCAGGTCATTCAAGTGAATGGTCAGAGCTCTCTTAGGGGACAATGGGTGGTACAGCAAAGGGGAAAGAAAAGAGGAGTCTGTCAGGTCACATGGTATCAGTTCAAAGCATTTCCCATCAGACATGAGAGTGAGGGTTGTCACCTTGAGCAGAGTCTCTTCCTGTTCACACCAGGGGTTTGGAAGAGACCAAGAACACACCCACCACAATGTTGGTAAGAAGTTCTGCTCTTTCCTGACTTATGTCCTACAGAGACTTCTGGGACAGCTGTCAGCAATCTGAAACCCACCCACTGATTTCCAGACCTCTGTCAAGGAAAATTTGTGTGTGTCTTCATCCTTTTTCTGTACTAAGATTTTTGATCAAGAATCTCAAAAGCTCTACGTCAGATACAGACAGTGATTCTGGTTCTGGGCAAAACCCAAGCAATGAAAGCAATTACCTGCTCAGTGATAGAACTGAGTAGTTGAAAACAGGGCAAAGCTGTTTAGTAGGAAGCAACTACAGACATTTGTATTTATTAAAAAACCTAAGTATGCAGTGAAAAACAACTGGCAGCTGAGAAGGTACTTAGTAATACAGTCCTCTTGCATTTAAAAATTGCAGATGTTCCTGAGTATCTTTGCAACCCTACTCTAATACTCTGTCTAGACAAAAACACCATAGAATGTATAACATATGACACTTTCTATATCCTCTGTGGGGATTAAGCAATAAATCAGGTTTTCAGACTCAGAAAAATTGCATTCTTTTGAAAGTGACTTGCCAAATTTCAGTAAAGGAAAGGTTTTCTGCCCTTGGGAATAAACCCATGATGCTTAAGGATGAGTACCAAGAGATCATATCCAGGAAAATAACTGAACCAGTTTTGAAGTAATAGGACCTGTAGAGATCAAGGAGAAAACAATGACATCCTATGCTGCACACCCTCTTTTTAATGCTGCATCTTACACAAACACTCCAAACTTGACACTCATTGTACAGAACAAATATTATGCATGTTCTTCATTGCATGCTAATTCTGTAACAGAACTGCAGCATTATGACACTCAACACAAAATCAGTATTCTTCTATTCTCCTTCTTCACTAGCATCTGATAACAAAGGCAATTGGGGCTGTGTGATTCTTTCATCTCCCCCAAGTTACTGAACCTAGCCTTTAGGTTATGGCCCAACAATTACAGAGTTCACCCAGAAAACAGGAGATGCCAAGTCTCATCTCTTCTGCAAGGACTGCTTACACTTTTCTATACAGTGCAACATGTAAATACATGAACCCTACTTATGGAGAATGGAACACAGAGCTGCCTCCTCCCATGCCTCTTTTGGATCAAGCTTCCTCTTTTTCTCCCTTATCCGCCCAAGGACTCTCCAGTTCTCTCCTACAAAGCAATAAAATGTCATATATTAACCCATATACCCTAAAGGTATACAGTTCAAGGTTCTCTCTTAAGGTGTTTTGCTCATAAACATTTTAGGATGAGGGCAATAAGGTGTTCCAAGGTGTTCCATTCTCCAACGAAGATTAAACTAACCATAGTAGAGGATGAAAGGGAAAATCAGCTTAACCTAGGTATTTCTGAGGTAAGTGAATGCAAATGTTACATTTCTGGTAGAAATTAATCATTTTTGTGCATCTGATTTGCATCTCCCTCTACTTTGGGAGTCTTTGACAAATGAACTCCAGCTGAGAGCATCTCAGCCAAATACATGAGTGAAACCAAAGCCAAACTGCCTTGCTCCACCCAAATGGAAGCAGATACAGAACACTTCAGCTGCATTAATCTAGGTCCTTCTTTGGACTAACTGCTTGCTACACAGTGGCACAGATCTTTCAAAACCACATCCTTCTCATTCCACTGTCTCCACCATTACCATCAGTGTATGGCAGACAGATTAGCAACAAGCTTTTAATGTCTTTGGCATAGTTTCTTTATTGAAACTCTAATGTAATTATTAGTTTACTAGCTGCTTGTTGTTTCACTGCTAACAGGATATAGAGTATTTCACTTAATGAACTGTACATCCTTATTTAACAATCCTTTATACTGCACTGATTTTAAATAAGGGACTGCTACATTACATCATGCAAAGCAAACACTTAAATAAGGAAAATTTCCTTTCATCTGAAGCCTACAGACCAACATCATTGGTTCTATCTACTTATACTTGGTGAATGCATGGCACAAAGCATAAGCATTTGCATGGCAATGTATGGTGTGTGATAAACATCTTAAATACTTTATGCAAATTCCTTTTTTTTCAGCACAGGAAAGCTCCTATCCATCCTATAACTATATTCACTATAAAGTGAATTCTTAACACTTCAAGGGGTGACTTAAACCCTAACTCAGACTGAATTGTATGGAAGTAGCCAAAGGCTCTGACTTTCTCCTCTAACTAATGACACCCTTTAAAAACACATAGTACATGCTCTTAACTATTTTCCTGGTCACCCTATAGTAAACCAGGTATCCTGGAATTTTCCTTTCAGCCCTATACTTCGATAAACTCCTAATCATTAAAATATCAGAAAAAGATACAAGCAAGTGCTTTCATCTGTCTAGAAGAATATTTTGAACTAGGCTGAAAATCAAGAAACAGAAAATACAGACCTCTACTATTCAAGCCACAACATGTTCATGGATGAAGTCTGCTGTTCATTACCAAAAGCTTTTTGGCAGGAAGAAAACACGCCAGGAACCTGTTCTCCAGTAATATATGTACATGTATATGAAAAAAGAACACATCTGTTAAGACTGCATTAATGTTCACTTTTGATTGCTTGGGACAAACAGTTAACAATCAACCTGCACTGCTGACTAAAAAAAAAAAAATTAACTTTCCACCCCTTATAATTAATATATATGCTTTCTCCTCAGGAAGAAAAACATACTTTTCTGTAGCACCCAGAATTGTGAGTGCAGGTTTGCTCTTCTGCCTCGTGGCTATACCGTGCATTTAAACCATACACCATTTAAGATAAAATAATAGGAAGTTTATGATCCTGTCGGTTTTTAAAAGCTAATGATATGTGCTACTTAAAGCAAACTGCAAACCCAGTGGGAGGCATTATAATTAATACAGTTTGTTCAAAGAAAAACAAATGCAATTCCCCCTCATCTGTCAGCCAGCTGCACTGCAACCTGAATGCAAGGAACAAGGAACAAAGAGTGTGAGAAAATCAGACAGAATTGGGGCTCAACAAAAACCAGTAAGAATATAAGCCAACTGCATCAATATCAGGCAGAAAGATTTGCGTTTGTAACATCTATTTAATAAATATAAAATTTCACCATCTGTTCTGATTTCAGGTTTATCTTTCCTAGCAGAGATTACAAGGCAATTTTGAAATGCTCTCTTCTAAGGAGAGCTCTTAAATTTTACTTATAAATTATGAGAACTTGCAAATTCAAGCACAGAGAAAAAGCACAGTAGAAAACAGAGGAAAGAACAAAGAAAAGTTTGCACAGCAGAATAGGCCATAGGAATTTCTCCCCAGTCCCTGAAATCACACCCACACCAATCAGTGGCATCCCATTAGCCACTAATCTGATATTGATTTTAATCTCATTTACACCAGATTAATTGCTACAATACCAGATGACTTACTACTCATTTGAAATGGAGTATTTTATACTCAGATCAGGTTCTTAACATTTTTATTGATTCCCCCACAGCATCTAGTCTTGCAGAATTCCTCTCAGTAACATCTACAAAGCCATTACTTAATTTTATTTTTTTTTTAAAACAACACCACCAACAAAATTTCAAGACCAGCTGTCAAGCACTCACAATAAATTTGATCAGTACTTGCTAACATTTTCATGCCCCAATATTAGTGTGGTACTTCCAAGCACTTGCTGAGGCTTGAAACAACAGAGACATTTCATTTTTCACACTGACGCAAATGTAAATTTTTTACTGTGCTGTGCTGCTAAAGTTAGACAGCCTTCATCTGAGTGAGAAACCAGCCCTGTGGACTACAGGTTAGCCAACAGCTTCCAGGTAGGACATGTGAACAGGTATCCTTGGTAGAAATCTACCTAGACAATGGCAGGGACACAGCCTGCTCCCCTCCTGCTGAGCCCAAGTGACCCAAGAGCTGTCAGCTGAATATTTAAGTAGAGGAGTACATAAATGTATGGCTGAGTTTAAATTACTGTGTCAGTAGCAATGTATTGTTGGGCATGTCTTCATACACATAAACCTGCACAGCTTCATTTTCCCTCCTCATTGGGCTTCATTTATGGCCAGCAGCTGTTTCTATCTTTAAATGATTAATGCTTCATTTTGAAAGAAAAGGAAAATAGTCAACCAGGTCTTCTCTACACTATTATAAAATTCACCTGGCCTGTGAGAGGAGTAACTGCAAAAGGGATAATACCAAGAACCTTCCTCTTAGCACATTTCCCCCTAAAGCACAAGGTATGCATTTCTTTTAATTGCATTAAAAGGAAATGGGTGGATAATGACATGCACTGCAGATCTACTTAGAAAGAAAATTACTCATAATTTGGCATTCATGAAGTTTTAAATAAATTAATTTTTTCTTGCACTGTTTTTTCTCCTTCCCTTCCACAACATCTCTACAGATGTGAAAAAAACCCTAAATCTAATTTAGACAAGTACCAACATTTATCTTGGTACAAAACTTGTAATAATATACCCTTTTGCAAGCAAAAGGGAAATTCTGATACCACACAACCCAGAGGAAGTCAGGATGGCATCCCACAGCACCCAACTAGCTAAGTGAAAAACCACTGTCACCACCAGCATCCGATCTCCTCCTCAGGGTTGATTATTGCATTGCTCTAATTTTTGCTTAGCTCAGTATCATAGAGCTGTGCATATGATATATGCATCATACTTGTTAGGAAAACAGAAAACTATTTTATTGCTCATTGACTACTATACATGTTAATCAACTGTTCCAGCCTCTATACTTCTCACTGCTTTCATACTCTTTAAGGGAACGATGGTTTTGCCTCACACAACATACTGACCCCATTTGCTGGATTTTCAGCTTGACTGGTCATTTCTTTGAACTGATGATTTAAAGAGGTAGACACTGTATTTCTACCACATTTATTTGTGAAAGAATTAATGATATCTTTTAAATTTGGGTAACTTGAAGACTGTTTCACTTAGCTATGCAGAGAAACTGAACAGAAGCAGCTGAATGAGCAGCACTGAACACAGAATTCACATCAAGGAACTGCATAACCCACATAGTATTTTCTGTGATGTGGGGCTTATATTAATTCTTTTCAGCATGTACAGAATCATATAAAATTCACAATTGTCTTCAGAATGGTAAATGGGTTTAAATTTTAATGGCTTAGAAGTATCCTTTCACACTTCTGAAGATGCTAAAACAAAACAGTGTCTTCTCACGTATCGATTATAAGCAATTCACAAACAAGAGCTGTTCTGTGCTGAGTTGAGGGGGCATGGGAGTGTGCCAGGTTTGGACTGTCAATAAATCAAGAAGCAATGGGTCTCCTCTCCCTAGCACCTCCACAGCACTTGTGTCATCCCCCAAACTGCACAGGGCTTGTATGTTCTATCTTCAGGGGAATGGAGGCCACCATATACACAGACTGTGAACATGATCATTATGAAAATGCCAACAAATAAATTACATTTCAAGTAAAAAAACCACCAGATGCTTCTTCCTGCAGTTAATTAGCAACAGCAAAAATTCTCCCCCACCTCTGTAATAGAAAAAAAGGCCTCAGTGTCTTCCCTGTTCTCATGTTTATTTCATGTTTTGGCCTTCATCAGTGATTTGCAACAAAAATTCCACATTCTCTATTTCCAAGAAAAGCAGATGTGAATGAGCATAAACTTATCTTTTGAGGAAGCACACTCTGGAAACACTTTTAATTGCACTGTTTTAGTAACAAGGTATTAACCTCTTCCTGATAATTAGTGGGTTTAATTAATAAAGACAGTCTCTCAAAGAACTAAAATCTGACTTTCTAATGCACACCAAGCTTAATGAAAAAAAAATCCTACATAAAATCAGAAGCAGTGGTAACATACCTAGAGTCATTAAAATTATTATTCAAAACTACAAAAAGGCTATCGAAGCCCTTTATCTTCTCAAGAGACAAAAATTACCTGTGTAAGCAAAAAAAATCCAACAAAAAACCTCAGAACAAAAGAGATAGTAAGAGACAAATTATAAACTTCAATTCATCATTATTTACTTACACAGACAAAGCAAAAGAGTCACTTAATCATATTCTGATGTTCTGATACGTCTATTTAATCACTGGACTAATTTCAAATGGAAATGTAAAAATATGAAAAGGGATAAAAACATTTCATTTGATAGAGAGATTTAGAAGCCAGAGTAAGTATTTTGAGATCATAATGTAAATGCTTATTTTGCAAACATCCTCTTGTCACCACATCATTTTTTTATACAACTCTAAAGTGTTCTGATAGGAATTCCTAAGTGAAATGGATCTTCAGTATTAAACTCTTCTTGCTGCTCAAGAGGATTAACAAAGCATAAAAGAGGCACGCTGAAAAACAAAGACTAATGTCTACAACCAGATTGTATGGATCAGAAGGGGAACTGCATTTTTCCTGTTGCACTTCAAATTGCTGATTGATAAAAGCATTTCCCACAAACTGAAAAATGCCCATTTCACCCATGCAGAGGTCACACAGCAGTTCTACTGGCAGTCAGTGTAACAAAGTATTAAAGGCATTTTTGGGAAACTCCACACACAGGAGCTCCACATTGCCTGAAGTGAAATAATCTACTGGGAGAAACGTGATTTGAATTGAACTGCAAACATACAACAGGATCCAATCAAGATCACCCTACTCCAAAACACTTTGTTGGAGGTGCCCTGGGGAACTGCATGAATTAACTCCTAACCTTTCCAAAGGCATGTCCAAAGGAGAAATACATTCCCAACTTCCTCCTGAACAATGTTTTCAAGTGAACTTGTGAAAGTATGTTTCTGTCCTGCTAGATACATAAAAGATGAGATACTAATGGTTACTGTCTTTTTAATGTCTTTTTACAAGGGCATGTAGTGACAGGACAAAGGGGGTGGGTGGCTCTAAACTGAGAGCAGATTCAGATTATGTATTAGGCAGAAATTCTTTATTGTGAGGGAGGTGAGGCACTGGAAGAAGCTGTCCAGAGAAGTCATAGATGCATGACATCCCATCCAAGGCTAGGTTGGGTGACACTCTGAGGAAACTGATCCAATAGCAAGTGTCCCTGCCCCTGGCAGAGAGCTTGGAACTAGATGATCTTAAAAGTCCCAACCCAAACCAATGTTAATGATTCTATGATTAAGTAAGCAATCAACAAATAGTTTACATAAATCTCTAACTATACCCTTTGAAGATAAAGGAAGTGCTACTGCTATCTTAAAAATTCAGGGAAAAAATTAGTGGGACAGAAACTTGCTCTAAGTCACATAGTAGGATCACAGATGATCAGGGAACTAAATTCATTCTCTCAATTCTTTGATTAGATGGCCCAAGTATCAAGGATGCCTTGTTTCATCTTTATGATCTTTGGTGATGATTACAGTGTGTCAGGAAGCCTTTAGACAGACCATTCCTATATTTCTCCAGCTAAAAGTAGAGTAGAAATAGAAGGAAAGTATTTTTCAAAATAAAAACTGTATCTTCCTTGATTTGTAAAACTATTTGCCAACAATGCAGATCCTCTTAGTAACACTGAGAAGAATCAAGAGCAAGGAATACCTTCATACATTCGCAAGTAAGCATTCTGAATTGCACTGGCAAATGCATGACTGAATGTCAGGCTCCCTGCAGCAGCTCTCTTCCTTCTCTGGAGGATGCATTCAAAAAGCCAAGTTCTACAAATACACCTAGAAAATCCTTCTTCCCTAGGAAGATGCACTGTTATATCATAGAATAATTTCTATTTATTTATACTCTGTTATAATCAATAGAATCATTACAATGTCAATAAAACAGCAGATTAAGACCACAAGACTTGTCAGCAATACCCTGCTCCCAAGTCTGTCAATGTAGCCATGGCTACATCAGCACAAGCAGCTGGGATGTTCTCATTTACTCTGCAATTGGTCTGGAGTACAAACAACAATAAATTCTGAAGCCATAATGGACTGGAAGATTCAGAATAAAGAAATGGCATTAAAACATCCTTCTTTACATCTCTGAAGATTAAGACAGCTCCTGCTTTTAGGTGAAATCTATTCAGCATAGCATGGCAGTAAATGAAGCATGCAGTGAGTATCTGCTCGCAGATGAGGCTTCAATACCTTTCCTAGATTAGTGACATTCTGCTGAGCCACTGCATCCCCAGCACTGCATTTCTGCAGTCTGAAATCAAAAATACCTGGGCCATTAAGCAAAGTGCTACTTTGGGTTAAGAAATTTCTTAAAAACAAGTGCCTGCATCTGAAAACATTGTGCTGGATAGGCATCATCATCAGCCTTTCTTCAGCTGACCTAAACTCAATGCTAGGGTTAACAACAAAAATATTGGCCAAATCTGCACCTCTGACTGACAGAACAGCAAACGTCCCCAGGATTAACAATTCTGGAACCATGGTCTCATACTGATCCTATCCTCTGGTACAAGGCAGTTTGAAGGAAGACAGTATTGATCATCAATACCTTACCCATGGGCATACATTTTAATTCTTTGGGGCTGAAAAACAGGGTGTTTGTTTGTATGAGTGCTTTAGGTTTGTTCATTTTTACAGTTACTGGCTACTTTTAGAAATTCTACTATAGTTCAGGGGCAATATTATTCCCATAGATTAGGGAACAAAAGAAATAGAGAAACAATCAGAGTCACAAGGTTTGCATAGACAGTTATAACAAAGAAGGCAAAGAATTTGTAGTACGAAAGGATGCAAACACAAAAAGCTTAATATTAACCTGATGTGATGCCAAAGAAATAAAACAGACTGAAAAGAAAATATTTGACAGTACATTCTCTGGATCATTAACAATGTCTAAAAATATCCTTGGTCAGCAGCTTTCCTTGACACAAATGATCTGTTCAGAAAGGCAAGTCAGCCTCCCACTAAATCCTAATCAATAAAAAAAATCCACAGGATACAGTAACATCTTCTCTTAGCAAGTTAAATAACCAGTGCTTTAAACATCTGACTAAGCGTGGTAGCGAGGGAACTAACAATTAAAGCAGCAGAAAGCTGTGGAGGTACATGAGGGAGAAATGCAGAGGACAGAAGTTAGAAATACCAGTGTGCAAGCTGCACATTAAAATGCCACTCATAAGCACTTGATTTACATAGCTGATCTGAAAACTCACGTAAATAAATATTTCCTTCGGAAAAAATATCTGCTTGGCATACAAGAATCAATCACATGATTACATGTTAATAGACAGAAACAGAATGCTCTGAATGGATTTAATTATAGTAATGGGAACCAGAAGGGAAAACATTACCCACTGGAGTGACAGAGGCTATGGCAAGCTATTCTGATAGAAAATCAAACATGTTATTCCAGAATTTTCTATGTATAGCTCAGAGAAAAATTATCTTGCCTTTGCTCTAACAATTTTAAACACAAAACAAATGCAGGAATTACATGATACCATTGACAGCAAAAATATAAACTAAACTATAACTAAATTAAAATATAACTAGCATAACTCTGGCATGGCACAATTATATGAAAGGCTGATAATCACAGTCAGTGTTCTGACTGTAACACACCAGAAAAGCTCAGCCACAACACAACCTATAGCTGACTTCTTTATCTGTGCCACAGAAGCACAGCAGCTCTTGAAACAGGCACAAACTTACTTAGCAAGAGCTAAGACATTTCACTCATCCATGACAGAGGCAATGTAGTTGTCAACACAGGAAATTATACACAACTCTGACATTCAAGTGTGAAGTTTCTAATTTTAAAGGTTCATCTTGAGAAAGGTCTGGCTTAATTTTTACACAGGGAAGTGTCTGAAGTGGCCTATTTTCAAGTCATAAAAATGTGATGAAACCGGAATATCCACAACAAAATATCTGGGGCAAAATATGGGAAGCACGCCAACATTATCTCAGCTTTCAAATCAATCTCTATTGGACAAGGAGAAAAGCAAAAGCTTTGACTGTTAAAGCCCACGGTGATGAGTTGAATATGCATGAACCAGATCATGGAAAATGAGCCCACCAGTAGAAGAGATGCTCTGGATCTGCTGCTCTCAGGAAGCCAAGACCCTGCTTGTTGCAGAGGGTGGCAGGTTTCACCAGTGAATACTCACACTGCAGCTCACAATCCTCCCCTGACAGCGAGACAGCACCTGGGGTGTGATGAACCTGTGATGGTTCACTGCTTCACAATGAAGCCTTTTCTTCATCCCTATCTGCCTGCAGATGCCAAGACAACAAAAAATGCAACTGATTTACCTTGCTGGTGTGAGGATGAAGAGCAGTGTTCAAACCAGACTGTGCTGTAAAGACATTACAGAGGTTATATTGAGTAATTATCAACTTACTGCTTTTCACTCTAAGCTTAAAACCACATGGAAGTGATCAGATTTAATATTTTAAAAAACTGACCCTCACCTCTAGCTATATATATAATTTATAAAATATTGTGCAACAATCAAACTACAAGTTTAGTAGTGCTAAGAAGCTCCATCGTCCGTGTTCTCAGCATAACACAGAGCTGTAGAGGAAAGTTCTCTGCCAAACATAAAACTCTCGATTTAACAGGTGAAATTCACTTCCATCCGGAACAGCAATCCCAAATTCCAATATCCATTGCAAGCTTCAAAGTCAGAACTCATGGACTGACAACCTTTTAAGGTTAAAGACATGTTAACTAATGTGCCTTGAAGTATGGTCTTGAATCTGCCTACTGAATCCCCTTCCCAACCGTGAGACATAGAAGGAATTTGTTTTCACAGAAGGATGGGACAATTTGTGAATGCTATTTCCAATGGCACTTGACAGCACTCACAAAAAGTAATTTTGGTACCATGTACCACACACTGTACCTTCACAGAAGAACACTATTCTCCCAGTGTAAATAAATCCTCCCATGCACATCACCTGCCCCACCAGCTCCTACCTGTACGTGACTAATACCTACAACTAGCCTCTAATGAACCTTCTAAATCTATTTTTTTGGTAGGTGAACTACTACATGGGAACTCCCAGAGCTGCACTCCAGCCAGGAAAGTTCCAAGCAGTAGGATGTGGTGTTCTTATTCCCCTCATATTGGATCAGACATACAATCAAGAACAAATACATCAGGTCTCCGGATATAACAGGAATAAGGCTTTGTCAAACCTCATTCCCCTGACAAACACTCCCTGTATTGTACTAGGAAAAAATTAGGGACCCAACACTAATTTTTTTTTTTAGCCAAATAGACAGAAGTTTTTGTTCTATGTATTTTCACACAGCCCCACAATACATCCTTTTCCTTAAAGAAAGCCAGCAAATATGCAGCAGTAACCCCCCCAAGCCTTAGTGGGATGCACACAATACCATGCAGGACACTGTCTCATTTGGCAAACACTGCCATCACACTGTTAGATTTGTTTGGTTTATATTGTCAGGATGCTTTAAACTTTTAAAGATTAGTTATACATCAAAGCAACATGACTCTTTTTCAACAGAACAGAGAGTCCTACCCAGCTTTTATGGATGCATCTCATGCAGCTCTATAGACAGACACCAATTCACCTGGCAACTGCACAAGTTAACAAAACCACATTTACATAATAGGATTGTGTAATAAACTCTTGGAAACCAAGAATCTCAAAGTTAACAGTCGGCTCTTTGTCAATGTTAATGATGTGCATACTTGTGTGCATGTGAGTGGGCAACAATCATCTGCAAAATGAAAAAACTGCATTAGCATTAAATTTTGAATTTTCTGTGTCTTGCTTGGGTTGCAGATTTAATTACTTTTTAATACAGGCTTCTTGTCCATTTTCTGAAAAGGGAAATAAATAAAGGGTTGTGAAAAATGAAATGCATCCACAGAATGTTACTGCTTTAGCCAAGTGATTATTTTAAACTGTTTTAATGTTTTGAAAGCTTTGTCTCAAGTAATCAAACACCACTTTAAGGAGGCTGCTCATGATATTTAGGAATGCAGTTGCTACAGTAATTTATTCTCAAGCTATTAGCTCATTGGGTCTCATGAGTCAAACACAGGATTAGGGTAAATTAGTTTCCTGAGATGCCTGTGACAGTGCAAGACAGGAAGAAAGGGAAACAAAAAACTACTGCCAACAGTGGAAGCAGGAATTCAGCAAGTTAAATGCTCACTTTCATCAGGAACACTGCCACACCACCATGCTAAAAGACAATATTCAAGGTTTTGTCTCAGATGAAAGCACAAGATCCTCATTGAAATATAGTCCTGTATTTAAAGTGCCAATACTTGATTTGCAGTTTATTGGCACTTTTCACAGGACCCAGATTACAACTTCCCTTAGTCTGTGCCCCATCACCCTCAATGCAATTCCTCTGGAAAGCAAAAAAAAAAAAACCCAGAACTGCCACTACCTCAGCACCAAGTGTTCACAGAGAGCAAAGCACTTCTTCTGTGTGAGTTTGCAGGACTCCCACTTTGCCTTCTGTACTTCTATGAATGTGTCTCTTCTGAGCAAGCTCTGGCAATGAATTTAGCTACTGGTAGTTTGCAAGGAAAAGCTGACATTAGGATGTATCTAACAGAAGACAGACTGAAAAACTTGAGCTTTGGAAGCCCATTTGGAAGCATTTTAAAGATGTAGAGGTAATAAGTGTAAGTTGTAAGAATTGATGGTGAGTCTGTAGAGTGGGAAATTCCCTCTCTCCTGTAGGAACAAGAACTACACCAACACTAAGGACTCCTGCTGCAGTGACAGCTGTACCTCAATGAGCCAAACCTGTGCTTCATTTAAAGCCCACTTGGGCAGAACATAGGTGGCATCATAATTCATAACAGTAAATGCTTTTAAATGACAACAGACAGGAGTTTTGTCCTTGCAAGGAATGAACTTTCACAACCTTGGTTAAGCAAGTGAAACTAGAGAAAACAGCAGCTTTCTCCCAGGCTGACAGATGGCTAAGGTGCAGCATGAAATCAAGAGGGAAAAGACAGGTTGATAATCTCTTCTGAAAATGCTCCCACTCACACGTTACTGCCAGAGAACAGACCTCTCCCTCTCCTTTCTTAGACTGCATAGTGGTAAAGGACCTCGTCTCCCACTTACATCTACTTTTGCACCTTTCCCACTACTTCTCCACCAACAGAATGAAAACCACATCAGCCAAACTGCAGCCATACCACACACCATTTAACACCAGAGGGGGAAAACAGCCCAGGGGAAGGATGACACCAAACTGCCAAGCCCACAAGGCCCAGCAGAAAAACCTAGAGCTTCTCATGTCACTAAGAGACACTGTGAAACAGCCAGCATCCCTTTCAGATTCACCTGAAAATGCCAAATAAGCTGGTGTGGGGGACACCAGAGAATTTTCCCCAGTTAGAGAGAGAAGAGAGTCAAGCCCTCAGAATAACCATCACAAGCAGCAACCACTCCTTTTTGTGTTCTGCACTGGGTGACATACTCCCTCATTTCAGCAGAGCACTCCTGTCTCAGCAAATGAAGACCACTGAACACCCACCTGCCCTTCCAGACACTCTGCCTGAAGGCAAAGGAAAGGATTTTCACCAGCAGTGGTGAGACAGGGGCTGGTACAGCACTGCCAGTAAATGAATGTGAGATGGAGTAAGGAATGACAGAAGGAAAACACCTTTTAACAACCAGTAGCAACAACTGGAAGTTTTAAAAGATACTGGTGGGGCAGAAGAAAGGAAAAGCAGACTTCACTATCATGGTCAAAGAGCTCTCCCTTTCTACCTCACTATAGAGCTCTGGAAGTTTCTATTATATTCTTCCTCTTCTCCTTCTACCCTCCCATGGAAGGTCTCCTAACCCGATCTGTTTTCTGGATGTTTCATGCAATATTTGGCTAGTACAAACCCTTTTCTGCTGCCTGAAATGATTTTCATGCAGCTTGAAAGTGCCTAAGAAAACAGATGCTGTTGAGCACTTGCTGAGGCTGCAGCAGAGCTACCTTTACCCACAGCAGCTGGACACCAGGCAGAGCTCCCTCCCTGTAACAAATCCTGGTCATTCTCTGGGCCAGGCAGGGGACAAGGGACTGTAACCGGATCTTGCCCAAGGAACCAGCTAAACAGGGAGGAAGAAACACCCAAGCATTTACCTCCAGGCTCACAAGATACACTTTTAGTGCAGAACACTACATGTCAACTATGTAGGGCAAAAGTAAGGTTTAGAAATTGAGATCCAACAAAAAACACAAATAGGTAATAAATTCAGCTGGCCTGAGGATGGAGTCATCTGATTTAACAGTCACTAATTCTGAAAATCAACCTCAGTTACTTCCATCTATGGAGAAAGAAACTAGTGCCAAGAAAAATGAAAGAAAATCCTTGTTTGATCATTGTTTTGAGTTCCAGAGATCAAAAAAGCACAAACAGTATAATAAATAATAAAAAATGAAGTCATAACATCTGTATCCCTCCTGTGCTCCTCTGAAATGAAGTACCTATGCAAACACATGAGACTTGCAGGAAAAAAAACCCTTGTAACAGATAGAATGCAGAGGACAGAATGAGATCAGGCCAGGTTGAACCACACGCAAAACATCAACAGAAAGGTCAATGTTTGAAGATGAAGCCACAGGGCAGCAATTTAATAACTTTTTAATGACAAAATGGGCCTAAATGCAGCTGACCTAACCACTGGAAAAGTAACAAGCTAAAAGACAAGCTCAGCGGTACATGATCCTACCTCTGGACAATGAGAATCTTCTTTCAAGAGTAATTCAGCAAGACTCATGAAGAACTGGTCCACAAGACCTTAATAAAAAAAAGCAGCTGGGATGGAGTGTTCATTAAAAGCAGGAAGCACATTTAATGTACAGTTCAGAGAAAGAGTGGAAGTATCCCAGTGAAGGGCAAACCTCACTTAGCATCAGTTTTCACCCAAAACAACCAAGATAAATCTGATTCAGGATAAATCAAAGATCTAGAGAGTTTGTTCTGGATGCAAAAGACAAAGGAAAGGTAAAAGTTAAGAGTCATTCTGCAGTATAGGCTTGTAGAGACCCTGAAACCACATAGGCTATGTAACACTTGAGTTTTCCTTGGCTTTAGAGCAGAGGTGAGGTTAGAACAGGAAAACATGTGAGACCTGCAGTTACAATAATTCCCCAGAAACAGTAATTAAATCCTCACAGCCTGAGGCCTTGAAACTTAGACTGTACAAAGCATAGTAGAATGGTACAGGACAGGGCAAACTGAATTGTCAAGATATGGTGATCCTTCTTGAAGCCTCTAACAAGGAAATAAGTGGAAATAAAGACTCTGTGATATCTGCTCCAGTCAGCATACTTTCAAGCAGGGAGAAGCCTTGCTTGTATTAAGTTATCTTTGGTGCTTCATTATTTACCTACTTTAAAGAAAACCCACATTGACGTCGTATAGAAGGGTGATCTTTTCAAATTTGCCTAAGAGTACAGAACCTACTAGAAGCTGACCTTACTTGTGCATCTAAACATATGTTTAGGAAAAAAATTCCACTTCATAATTTTTGGCTTTCTTGTTGGGACAGAGCCATAGCATACATAGAAGAGACACATTCCTTTCTCAATGTGAAAAGGGCAGAGGTGTGCAGCACCCTCTTCATTTCCTTGGCTTTCTCACTGCATAGTAAAAGGGAAAAGGGTATGGAAAAGAAAGAAAAAGCAAAAAGCTAAAGAAGTCTGTCCTAACTATCAGGAGAAGAGAGATTATAGTGTGATTGCAATTCCAGAGACATCTGCCACGAGTAAAGTAATGCTTTTGGAGAGGCAGTCCTGCAGCCCCTGGAAAGGAACAAATTGAAGTCTGAGAGTTTTTTTCCCTCTCCTATCTCCCACAACTGAAAAACTTGGGGAAAAGCACAGCAGAGAACTCCACCCTGTTAACCATGACAAAGACTTGTGGCTGAAAAAAGCCAAGGGAGATTTTTCTCTGAAGCATCACTCACAGAACTCACAGCAGTGAGGAATGCTTCTGGACAACTGCTGGCAGCAGCCTGCACTCAACCCAGCTGCAAAGGCTTCCTCCCCCTCCTTCCTTTAGATGTATGAGTGGGCAACAGTTCCTGCTCTGCACCCAACCTCTGCAGAGCCACGTTTCTGCTGTGTGCTGCACATGGCTGGGGGTGGCCAAAGGCTTGCCCCCAGCTTACACTCCAGAAGTGGACTATTAACCCAGTTCTTGTGGAAACTTCTTCCTCTAGCAGATGTTTAATGCAATAACTTCTTTCAAGACACTCCCCCCACCACCTCCTTCCACTGCAAGGGTTTGGTTCTGGTGTCCAATGGGAAGGTACTGCAGCCAACAAACACACCTCGTGTCAAAAGCATCAGGACACTGCCCACACCTAGCAAACCACAGGCAGGGAACTGCTAGCAGCATCAGAGAAACTCATGACATATGCTATAAATCACGGCCATAAAATATAAGCAGTACAAATAATATGGTAAAAAAGGCAGAAAGGAAATTCCTGCTCTAACTGCTATAGCACAACCAGAGCAGAAACTGACTCCTTTTCTCACCTGATTGTGAACTGCAGACACCACTAAACTTTCATTAAACCACTGCTGAAAGAAACACACAACTGCTATGAATACTGCCAGCTGGCAATGCTCTTGTAGAGGGCCACTGTCTGGTAATCACATTGGAGAGAAGAGATGTGGTGCAGAGATGGAAGAGAAAAGAACGTATACCCAATCTTCTCGGGAAGATGTGTGATTGCTCCTGACGTGGGTTTTGAGGGTTTTCTTTTATTTGTTTATGTTTTAAGCCTAGATAATCTCCTGTCCCTCCAAGGTGACACTAAAATAGGAGACCAATGATTGTGTAGGAGAGATTTACCTGAATAGGGCAACAAAACTTGGTGATGTTTTAACTAGAAGTAGTAGAGTCAAGTCTGGATATGGCGTAGTGCAGAGTTCCCCCTGTCTAACACATTCAGAAAAGGCAAAAACAAATATGTGACAGAAGAGCAAGATGCAAAATCTGAAGACAGAAAGAAACCAAAGCAAACAAACAAACAAGTGAGGAAAAGCCCCTGATGTCTTACAGGAAAGAAGGCAATTAAAAAAAAAAAAAAAAAAGGAGGAAGCAGCACAAATTTGATTTCATTTCTTTACTTGAAGTGTTTTTCCAACAAAAGAAAGTAGAGAATATGGTGAGAGTGAAATGATGAATGAAAGAGCACAGAAACAGGAGAAACAGGTTCAGTATGTTTCCTCTACTCTGTATTTACACCAGGCTTTCTGGAAAGATTGACCATATTGCTGATGTGCAGGTAAGAAAGACACAAACCAAAAGCATTCCAGTACCTTGCTGGGAAATTCATTATGCAAAGGTTAACTCATTGCACAGTGGTTTTCCACGTGCTTGGTTTCCACCTCTGACAGGCCATACAGCTTGCAGAGGCATCTGCTGGGATCTGTCTCCAAAATGTTTCCTCAGGCACTTCCAGCCAGCACTCCTTCACATACAGAGTCTTGAATTACATCCACCTTGGCCAGGAAGGCACTCCCTGAATATTTTCTTGCAATTATCAGTCATGGCTAGAACCTGATCTCATATGGCTGCCAACTAACCATCAACTGGGATTTACATATCAAGAGGTGCAAAAGGTAGTCTGGAAAACAAGGGAGAGGCCAGCAGTGGGTTCCACAAACACTCAGTGATTCAATCACACATGCTGTGAACTCAATGAAAAAAGCAAGAATTTGAGCTCAGGATTGTAAACCTTGGCAGCTAATTCATCACAAAACTGATGGTGTGTGCATATGAACAGCACATTACTACCACCTCAGTCTTAATTTTACTAGCTGCCTCCCACACAATAGCAATTGACAAGACCATGGCCAACTGACCCGTTCATAAAATGCAATTTTAAAAAAAAAGAAAAAAAAATAAGGAGGAACATGGCTTAAGCCTCTATCTGTGATATGCAGCTGCTGTTTGCACAGTAAGTTCTGCTCACTGGACAGGCCTCATCTTTTACCACAACAGCTGCTTCCATCCTCTCATTCCTGCTGTTGCCTCCCTGCTGTCTGAGCCCATCTCTGAAGAACCTCTCTATCAAACCTATCCCAAACACACCTGTTCCAATCTGGTCAGACAAATTCTGCTTTAATAGCAAGTAAAAACAACAAAGAAAATCAACCTGGAGTTTGTTCCGTTTTGAATGGAACATGTGGTCTTGTCATCCCCCTTTTTGTGGTTGATCACAGCTGACCAGTTTCTAAGCCTGCACACAACTTCTCTCACTGCATTCCTAAAGTCACATACTTATTGTTTTCTAATTCTAGAGTATGAAAAAAGAAAATTAAATTTGATGGCCACTTATGGTAAGAACCCATACAATATTCCCTTGCAGTATTCCCACAACTATTGTTTCTTACAAGTATCAGCACAAGATACCTTGCAGAGCTTCCATTTTAATTGCACATAATGTTCCCTTTCCTTCAAACTAACTCCAAACCACATCCTCACAGACCAGTCAGCCAGGCTCCAGCCACCATGGACTTCAAAGCTGATTGACAGAACAGTTCAAATTTTAGTTCAGAGAACCTCTGAGGTCTAGAACTTGTGCTGCAGCACAGTCCTTAGTCTTCTGCAGAGAACCATAAACACTACTTGCCATGGAAAAACTGCCTCAAAAAGTTTTAAAGTGTTTTCCTGACAGCCATCACTAAATCAAGGCTGGTGTTTGCTCACTATTCAGCATGAAGGAGGCAGAGGGAAATTACAATCTACAAAAAAACACTTGAACAAATGGAACAAGTTAGTTTTTCATTCCCATAGGTTTTAGTGCAGTGTAACAAATTTCCTACCTCTTAACAAAAACACCAGAGCCTCAGAATTATGTCCACTTAAGAGCTCGATAATAATTGCATTTACTGTAGTGTACTAATGCTGTTAGAAGTTTTGAAAGCCTCTGCTTTGAAGCCTCTGAGGATGCACTTCAGCACCAATGACCAGACTGAACAGTGACTGGCTGGTGCACTGCAGCTGACTGACAATATTCAGAAATTATTAATCATTTATTTTCTTCAAATGACTTAATAATATTTTACACACCTTTTAAAAGTTAAAAGTTTGGTATTTTTCCCATGCAAAATAGAGATGAGGCACACAACCCAAACTGCCCAAGGTTATTTACCACACCAGTAGCAGTGAGCATCAGCCAGCTCCAGCTGCTACCACCTCTGTACTCAGGACATGTGAACAGGCACTCCCAAGTGTCCCTGCCTTCAGCCACATTAATGGAAACACTATTTAATCACAGGGTGCCGCAGCATATTTCACAATTGAGAGAGCCACATTACACAGAGTATCATCATACAATTTCAGGAAGCTTCAACCCATACAGAGTAGCACCACACCACTTCAGAAGGCTCCAGGTGTCTGCTCATACAGAGTAACATCACATCACTTCAGAAGGCTGCAAGCATCTGCTCCTCTTATTCTTCAGCCCAACCTTTTATACCCCTCATGTCCATGCATTGCCCCTGTGTGCCCTCTGTTCCCCTTGGTGGTTGGTCAGTGCCCCTGGGCACTCCATGGCTCATTGCTGTCAGTGCTGCTCACCTGCTGCTCACAGCTGTACCCACTGGGGATGAGGCTCAGCTACAGCCCCACTCCCAATTACCACAAACTGTGCACCTATAACAGGGCACACAGGAGTTCTGAACCCAATGCTTCCCACTCACCAGGTTGTGACCTCCCTTAATAGCCCATACCTGTTTTGACATTTGAACTGAACAGAGATACTTTATGACACCATACCCTTAACACTGCTCCCCCTGCTAGTTCTCCAGGTTTTACTGTTTGCATAGACTCTATATTTAAAATAAACAGAAAATTAATTATTCCGCTTGTAATTTGCATTGCATGTTGATGTTTATGTAATTGAAAAGCATATAATTACTTTATGTTTTAGCATCCCTCATAAATATGGATTTTTAAACACAATGCTTTACAGCAAATTAGCATCAAAAATTTGGTAACATGAGATGGGAGCATGAGTTACTTTGCCAAGCTCAGGGAACAGCACAAACACTAAATACTGGTGTGATGTCTCTCATCAGTTCACAATTTTCAGCAGGCAGAAGAAAATCCACTGCAGCTCCCAGCTTTGCTAGGAAGCCTGATCAGACTCTGGGACACGAGTTTGAATGCAAGAGCAGCAAAGAAGGAAAATCTAGAATTCAACAGCCTTATCCTTTACACATTTACAGGTACTGAAATGCTTGGCTGAGGAGGAATCTCAACTTAATCTAAAGCCTGGCAAGAAACTTCCTTTTTCATGATAATCCATTTACTCATCAAGTTTCATTTGCTAGTTTTGGATCAGGCAGCATGAAATACCTTTCTCTGGAACCCCGGCTGGCAACTGGCTTGGCTTTAAAGTCATCCTCAAGCAATGTGTGCTTCACAGTGAATACAGCACACTGGCATAGCAAGTTAAGTGTGATCTACAATAAAGAAACAAATGCCTTCAGCTTCAGCTGCAGGAAGTTAATGATTCCGTTGGCCTGGCATTTGGAAGGAGTGGGCATGAAGATCAGAAAGGTCTGGTAAATGCACTTTGACATTAATATCACCTCAGTGATTTGGTATCCCCCACAATTCAGTTTTCCATACCTATATATTTATCCTATAGGATGATATAAAATCATCTTTTCTGTAAGGCAGAATAAAACTGCAGCTATGGTAGCACAGTGAAGTGAAACCACTTACAGAAAAACAAGAGCCACCCTAAACAAGGATTTCTCAAAGTAAAAGACACAAACTGCTAAGGCCTGTTGAGGTCCTGCACTCATGGGATCACCTGCACTTCTGGGGACAATTCTGCATTTCTACCTGCAAACCAAGTGCAGTGCAGCAGCACAGATTCTAGCTAAAGGGACATCAGGCTAACCTGGAGTCACTGACCTTCTTGTTGAGCAAATGTCAGTAAAACTTCTCAGCAGAGCTGGGTAACCCTGCTCTAGGGACTGTCTACATGGAAAACATATTGCTTTAGGTCAATCACACAATTGGATATGTACTAAACTGCTACACAATCTGAATGGAGACACTTTTACATCTGGCCACGTTGGCTCTGCTTGTGGCTTTAGCTTTGTGCAAGAACACACAACAAGCTCTGACAGAGCTCACATGCCACAAATTATCCCCAGATATAACTGAAGTAGTGAAAAGATACCAATTTTAACCACATGCAAAACTAATTACAGCTGGGGACAGAGTTGCAGCCTGACACTTTAGGAGCCACATCTTCCAACCTTACTGCTGGCAGCTGCAGGCGGAAAAAACCAAACCAAAATTAAAAAACTACCCCAAAGTCTGACACTCAAGTAGCTGAGATCTGGTTTTCCCTCCACACACAGGTACACACAACAAAACTGGTCTTCTTGCCAAATCCACTGCTGCACAAAAAAACAGTCCAACTCCTAAAAAGAAAGAAAGGGACAGTGGTGCTCTCTGCCCAATTCCCAGGGCAAACTGCTGAATGCAGCCACCTTCTTCAATAGTTCCTCTTGGGAAATCATTTCTAACCAGTGGTTACAGACATGACAATGCCAGACCAAGATTAACAAAGGCACTGAAGCATAAATTAACCTCACACCTTTTGCTGACCTGGTTAATGCACACAGGTCTCAAAGATAGATTTAGGTGAAACCATTATTACTTACTGGAGATTGATGCCAATAATCAGGCTAAACAGCAAGGTTCAACTAGAAGTGCAGGGTTGATGGGGCCAGACCTGGTGGGAGAGCCATGCAGACTAGCCTACAGCTGGGCTTGAAAGTAGAATTACAGGTTGGGGCAGGCCAGTCTGATGAATGAGGGTTAGAACATGAAACAGAAGACAGCCAAGCTAACTCCCACTCTGCTAGCAAGAGTGTCCCACCAGTACTTAACCCAGGAAACCTTTGTTGAGGCTCTTGCATGACATGTGTTTGCTATAACTCCCATTTTCCAACAAAAAACAGGTTGTCCCTGTACTGAAACTGCACTAACAGAAGGTTTCATTTTAAATGAAACAAATGCTATAATAATTTTTTACAGTAACTGTAGAAAATACACTTGGTCACCTTACCTGGAACTGATTTTGTTTCACAGTAAGTCAAAGATTAACATCTGTGCCTTTTATTTGGATTCCCCCCAGTGACAGCAAAAAGACTTGGGTCTGGCACCTACAGTCCAGCAACAGGAGCCTATTGCACAATTAAATCACACTGACATAATGAAAAGTTAATGCAATTCAGCAGCCAGGGCAAGGCATGACATGCCATGCCAATACATACAGTGTATTTCAAACACCAACATGATGTTATAAACTTGTGGAAAATGTATTTCACAGGAATTTATTTATTTTTACTAATGAGAACTCAAGAGATAATTTAATGAGCCTCAAGATCAATGGGGGAAAAGAATATCCTTGATTTCACACTTGTCTTCCTGAAGTGTAACATTTTATAACCTGTTTTTGAAGTTTTGAAGCACAGGCAATGAAACTGGATATCTATGTCATTACCTCTTTCTGGAACTTTTAATTAGACATAAATGCCACAAAGTGAAGGTAAGAATATCTGGACACAAGAATGCAGAGTTCACATTTCATCTCTGCACAGGTGAGAAGACCCCATGCCTTTTCAGGCTCAGTTCCCAGCTCTTCTCATCAGCCACTTGATTAAAGAAAAATATCCCTGCACCTCCTGTTTTTGTAAGTAGCCTGAGAACCGCAATTTCAGCTCCAGCAACAAAAAAAACCCCAACCAACCAGAATTAAAAATCATGGTATTACAGTAAAAGTCCAGTAAGGCGCTCCAGTGACACTGGCACTTCCATGAGGGGAGTAAGCTGTGCCTTAAGGGAAGGCATTTTGAAGTACATCTGTCTACAGAACATACTTAACACAAGCTGGAGGCACAATGGTAGTTCTCCATCCTTACTATCTTCAAGGAATTGCTTTCAGATCAAGGTGATTGTTGCCAGATCCTATTTTTCTTCCCTATTATCCCTGATAAAGCTGTTGGTAAACATGGTGACTCCCAGTGACACAAGACCTCATCCAAGATTTTACCTAGATCGTAAAACTGATTTTTACAGTAGTCAAGTCTGCTGGTAACTCTGAGCTTGAAGTCATCAAATGTGAGCTGAGCAGGAGATTAGGTAAAGAGTCTGGACACCTCCCAGATCTAGAAACACCTTTTAACCTAAGTTTGTTGTCCATTTGAAGACTTGAAGTCATTGCTTGTCTATGACATCTGCTCCAGGGGCAGCATAACATTTTGGCAGCAAGTCTTTTATTATTCTGCCAAAATGACAGGCCTGCAGAAGCAATATGCTGGTCTACAAGGAGCCTACTCCTCATCTACATTTGCCTCTTCTGCAACAAAACCTTGTCATACTCACAAGCTCAGGGAGCTGAGAGACATAGCAACTCAAACCCACTTGTACCAGCTGTCTGGACCTCTCCCTGAGATCCCCACATCTATTTTAAGCTGCTTTAATTCCAAAGCCTCCATGCACTGTGAAGTAAGAGTTCCCCTCTCAATCCCACTCATGTTTCTGAATGAGTCTGGGCCCATCTACAGTAATGGCTGGTTATTATCAGCTGTTCTTATCAGGTGATCACCAATCCATTTTACAAATGATGGCCTGCCCTGGGAGGCAGCACACACCACAGAGTCCACGTGATGTCCAAATTAACACGAAGATGAACTTGCCCATCACCTGAAAGGTCAGTACCAACCACATGAACATCTGTCTCCTGTACCTCACCTTACCTGTTAGACCACATATGAGTCCCCAATGGACGGACACATTTTTTTCTTGACAAGAAGCCTCTCAAATAAATAAAATTTTGAGGAGGAAAAAAGGAAAGAAGAGGAAGCATGGATTCAGGGAATGAAGAAACATAGCAAAGAAAAAATTCGCAGCTAACAAACCCATTTCCATTAGTAAGTATTACAAAAGAAGGGTATTACAGAGCTAAATATGGTCAGGCAAAGCTTTCATTTAATAAAACATTCAGTCACATTTTATTTGTATCCTTCTTTATGTTTCTGCTTCTATTCAGTCTGCCTCTGAGTACTAAATTCCTGCTGCAGGCTGAATCTGGGCTAAGATTATGCACAATAATTGCAAGTTGAGCTTCAGTTTACAGACTGAGACAATAATGAGTCAGAGATACTCAATAAAACCCTGTATACAGACAGGATCAGACTACAAAGCCTTGGGATGTCTAAGTGATACCACAGCATTTGGGAATTTCAGAATTTCAATTTATCATGTGCAAAGGGCTGGTTACAAGCTTCATACAGAGTGGAATGTTCTGGGAGCTATTTGTGTTTCATAAACTAGGTTTTGTGGCATTTCATTGAAATTTAGAATATGTGTGTTCCACTTAGCTGTCAGCTCTAAAACCCACTTTGCATTGCAACTCAATCATGCAAACATTAGCAATGGCCTTGGTACTTACCTCCACAGCCAGCCCCTTTCCAGCTTTGCCTATAACTTAATCCACCGAAATAATCATTACAGAATTCATAGTAGCACGTAAAGATTCATTTTATGAAGTCAACATTTTGAATTATTTTCTTCTTATTCCACACAGGGTCAGATTTTTTATTTTTTACTATGCTGACAAGTTTTATATAAGCAATTTATAAATGCCCCAGAGAAAAGAATAGAGACTTTTAAAACTGTGTATGGTTCTAAATCAGTTTTAGAATACTAGGGTATATAAAAATCATTATGCAAATTCAATGAAAAGATAAACAAAAAATAAAAGGAGGAGGTATCCACATGGACAACAGGAGACTTTACCAAATACACAGGACAAGAACTAACTTCTGAACCCTTGCAAAACATTTAGTTTATAACTTGACCACAATGGTACTGTGTACAAACAACTGCAGAGCTAGAATTTCAGGAATATTACTGAAGTCAAGAGCCTCTCTTTACAGCAGCAGACAGAGTGAATACAGACTAGCAGCAATAAAGCTCCCTTTCCTTGGCAACGGGGTTAAAGCTAGTAAAGGTATTTAGCAACTTAGATGGAGAAAAAAGAAGGGCTGTGAAAGAAAAATGGGTTTGAATTAAACTACCCAGTATGCTTTTGTTAGCATTCAAGTCTTCTAACTAAAAGTACAAAATGGAATAAAAGAAGTACTGTGAGGACACATTTAGATTAAAAAAAACCCAAACCAATTAAGAGAATAAATTAAACACAGTCCTAGAGCTGAACAAATTTATATGGTTGTTGGAAGATACTGAGAAGGAGTAATTCCTTCCGAATTGAGTGGATTCCTGTCACAGAACAGGAAATCCCCCCAGCCACAGACAGGCCTGAGGAGTACACCCAGAGTAGATGGTATGAATGATTAAGATTAACACTGTCAACTAAATAGAGGCATAGGAGAGAAGTGTGTGGGGGAGAGAAACTTTTCTATGAATTGAGATCAATTAAACACAGAACAGGAGCAGAAATTTCTAATCGCTGCTGGTTTTGTTAAACCTGGAGTAACATCCTAGAAAGAACAGCTCTTAAGTAATTCATACATTTCACTGGTGTGGATAATCCAAGCAATTACATCCTCCATCCACTCCCAAGACTCAAGCACATTCTTTGATGAACACATCACATTCCAGATAAAGGGAAATATTTTGCTGTGCTAATTCACTGCTGGAAAACTGAGGTGACCAAAGTATACCTGGGTGGGATTAAAAGAATTGCTCTGAAGTTTATAATGGCAGTGACAAGAGTTACAGATAACTTCTGTGAGGAACTAAAGAAGAACTCTTTGACTTGCTGCTAAATTGGCAGTTTTTAATCTGACACTTTCCTCATGACATACAAACCTTTATAAAATACACAACACTCATTTACAAGTGTTAAGGAGAAAGGAGGGCAGGAACGTCCTCTGAAATTTGATCTTCTCATTTTCACAACTAAATCATGGGGCCCTCCCTCCTGTCAAATGAATCTGCTCTTATTTGTGACTAAAATTAATCTTTATGAATGCATGTCTTCAGGTTCATCTCAAATTGCAGCATGTTAGCAAAACTGTTATTCATCAAGGATGGCACATTTTGAAGAGTTCCACGTCAAAGCTGGGTCAGTATGTTTTTCAGGAGGCCATACTCCTGTTTTCCTTGTCTGCAGAGTGACCCTTCTTGACTGAAAGGATCCTTATGCACGGAGAATTATCTGACACAAACCAAACTGATGTACTACTGGAGCTTTGCAATAATGACAGCAGGATAAAGGAGGCCTTTGAAGGTCATAGAAGAGCAGGAAGAGGTGATAATTTAAAAAGCTTGCCAGTATACCCAAGAGCAGAAGGAGAGCAAAGTAGCAATTAATAATTCACACTTCTATTTCCCATGTTGTCATAGTATCTCAAAACAGTTTGCAAACATTGATTAAGCCTAATGGCATGCCCCTGAAGCAGACAAGCACGGCTGAAGCTCTATTCCTACCAGCCAGGATGGCACTCTGGGAGCATTTCCTTTAGCTGATCTATGCCCTCTCTTTCCCATCTGTTAAATGGTGATAACGACACTATCACACAGTGCTTCAGAAGCTGAGTGACTTCTAAATCAACACATTTACAGATAGAAAAACAGCACACTAGGACAATGTCATATGTCAGATTACACTCAATTACACTGAACTAAAGCTACCACATTTGACATTACACAGCCAGAGGGAAGAAACCCCTCTATCTTCATTTTATAACACCCTACAGATTTGTCTTGCTCTGTCCCTAAGAGCACTTGAGTTCTAGTTAATGACCAGGATTCTTGGGTACTGCATGAACACGAACACATTGTAATTACAGTAATTAGATCTACTGTGGAAAGAATTGTGAGAAATTAAAGACTGTCCACAGTAGTGTGTAATTCCCAATTAACACAAAGTAGTTGCTGTGTTTGCAAGCCAGGACAGACATGCCCATAGCTGCAAGCTCCAGAGGGAATCGTCATTTATATTCAGATGGGAAGCTGAACACATCACACTGTTTTAATCCCAGCTTTGAAAGACAGGTACCCACACATTGTCCACTTACAGATGGTGAAACAGCAATTCAGGGAGGTTCAGAGCTGCCAAAGGGAAAAGCCAATTACATAGGTTCCCCACAACCAGCATTTCACTTTGGGAACTCCTCATTCCCAACCCCACACTTGGACCATTTGTTTTTAAATTAGCCCACAACCATGGCTGTGCTGGTCCTAATGGAGAGAGTTTCTTCTTCCTTGTTTGGGCCTCTTTCACACATATAATCAGAAAGAATTATTTTGCTTACCCTCTTACTAATCTAACATTTCCAGAAGGACCAAATATGAAGACAAAAGTTAACAGCTTCATGAAATACAGCTCTTTTCTTCTTTTGAGCCTGACAGTCAGTTCCAAAAGCAGATTGTCATGACAACAAACAACCTGGAGGCAATCCAGCCAATTAATCTGCAGAGGAAGCAGTCATCCCAATCCAAGAGAATAGCACTGCTGCTTTAAGTTTCAGAAGCCAAAAANAAAAAAGAGAGAGAAAGCAAAAGAAACCTTAGCACCCACATTAATGTGATTAGCCTGCCTTAAGCTGAAGTGAAGAAGAGTCCAGCCCTGGGCACACGCTAGCCCCTCGGCAGCCCTTTCGTCCCGCTCCCGACAGAGAGCGGGGCCAGGCCAGACCCTCTGCAGGGCTCTGATCCCAGCACAGCTACACTCCCAGGCTGGGATGTAGCTCAGCACACAGAAGAGTTACCAAGATGACCCCTCCAACCTTTACATGTGGAGCCAAGGAAAGAGCTCATAGGTTAGGCAGAGGTATGACACAGAAGAGACTGTCACACACCACTGCTATAAAACGCTGTTTTGTTAGCATTGCTTTTGTGTGTTCTTCCTCTTCCTCTGTGAGTTGTCAAGAATATTTATCAGCATCTTAAGCCCAGGATTATTTTATTTTTCACAAAGGACTAATTCATCAGTGCAGGTAGATAGTAAAGTAATTCTCCTTCATTTCACTAATTACATCTTCCTTCATATGCTGCTTTATCTCTCTTCATCTGCCCTGCTTTCTACAAGCTGAAGCGCACCACATCTCCCCTGAAAATATCCACCATCTCCCATATTTTTTCTACTCTGGCTTCTTGGTAGGAACTCGGACATTAAAATGTCTAACAGCAGATGTCCAATACACAGTTTGTTAACCTTGAGTCATTCATATATACTTCTTGTTTTATAAAATACTGTAGTATTAAGTTACAGAAAACAAAACTGAAAAACACTACCTGTAGACTTATATGATAGGTTAAAAAGAATAGAAGTGTCACTGTGTTTTGAGATTCTCCCAAGACTCAATACACAAGAATTTTCAAATAAAAATTTTCTTCCCTGCCTTCAGGGGAAGGGTAGGAATAAATGCTTTCATTGTAGACCTGTCCTGCAGTTAAACACATCTTTCAGAAGGTAACTGAGCAATGAAGATCTAAAGCTTTAAGCATACACAAGATTTACTCAACTGGTAAACAGACAGATTCACTTCCAACTCAGGTTTTACTATCAATCCCCCCGGGTCCAATCCATCTCACAGAAGTACTAAATGGATTCCCAGCAACTTCAGTGAGCACTGGATCACAGATTATAAGCACTTCCTACAAAAGTGTGTTTTTACTAACCTGAAAAAGATACCACTCTTCTGAGCACTGAGAATGCAATGTATGCATGTGCACACTCTACACATTTCACTCTCACTATCTGCAGTGCTAGCCAACACAGAGCAAGCCAATAGGATCACATTTTCTGCTGAGCCTGTTCTGAGTTGGTATAATATTGCAAAAGAGAATAAAACCCCTGTGCCTACCTTGAGGGCTTTCGCAGCTTTCTTCATCGCTGTTGTCTTGGCAGTTATTTTGACTGTCGCACACAAAGCTTTTATCAATGCAAAGACCATTTTTACAGTGGAATCGGGCAGTAGAGCAAAGCAAGGGATTTGCTGCTGCAAAAAGAGAAAGTGAGACCTTTCATTAGGAATTCTATTGCTCAGGCAGTTAAATAGCTTATAAGCATCAACCACAGGTCACAACTCAACAGCTGGTCAATTCGCTGGGTATGTGGGAGTAACTTGGCAATCAAACTAGCCCTGGCTCTCTAACCAGGGAGAGCTGAAACTTCTAATTTATGCAAGATCCATTACAATTAGCAGAGATTTAGCCCACCCACAGTTGTGATAAGCCTTCTGTTCATTTTCATGAAAGCCCAATCATGATCACTGTTCCACATTTGCTCACACTGAAGACATATGGAGGGTAGAACTGCCTACCATAAACACTGCCTGTTGATGCCCATTACAGAAGGCTCAGTTTAGCTGAAGTTTCATGTAGTAAGAAAACAATTTTGACTGAGAACTGCCAGGCAGTGGTTTATTTATCTCTGATTCTCCTCCCCATTCTCCTCACTATTTTGAATTGATATAACAGCAATGCTGAAATCTCTCAGCCTCTCACTGTTTGAATTTCAACTCCTTTTTAAGGAACAATGTTTGCACCCTTCCTATACGTCATATATAACCATATCCTTCAACACAGTTATCACTTAGCTGAGATATGCATAGTTAAGCTGGTTTTAATATCTACTCATAAATCAATCTCTGTCCTTTAATACTTCTTGGCACTCTTCTCAGCACTCTTCTCGGAACTCCGAACAGTTTTTGGTAATGGGGTGACTGAAACAGAATGCAACTTTCCAACTGAAAATTTTAAAAAGGCTGCTTAGATGCTCTGTCTACTTCAAACTGCTTCTCTGCTACAATAACAAGGGGGATTCATTTCCAAATACTAACCGGCTTCCATTTTTTCATCTTTAAAGATACATTTAAAGAGTTTTTAAAAAATAAATAAAACTTTAAAGTCTGCCCTGCATATAACCTGCAAGAAAAATAACAAACACTCCCAATTTCTCCAGCTTTCCAGGAACCTGTTTAGCACAAACATGCTAAAACTCCTTTGGTTTGAAACTCCTGTACACTTGCATACCACATTGATTTTTGAGGTCACCTCAGAACCCAAATGGTTGTTCCTCTTCATAAGCAGTAATAGACATTTAGACATGCTAAAAAACACCAAGTGCCTCACTGGCATAGAATAATGGGAAGATCAGTAGCATGTTATCATCAGCTGTAAGGTCCCATTAGAGCTACACACTACAAGCTCACAGGAAATTGTGTCATTCCTAACAAACTCCATAAGCTGGTGCACTTTCAGTTGAGACCTGCCACTTGTCAGTCCACCACCTTAATGATATTCAAAGCACTTCTGTCAAAACTTATTTTTAGTCCACTTGTTCAAGCGTAACCCAGAGTAGTTTCCTTGGCCTTCAATGCTTCTCTGGCTTCACTTTCTCCACAGAAGTGCTGACTCTGACTCCCTGCCACAGCTGCATAGTCCTTGCAGGGCCCAAACCAGACTCTCCAAGACAACAGCTGCCATCTAAAGAGAGGTTCATGCTGTGGAAGCACACCAACCACCAACAAGAAAGGCAAGTCCTCCATGAAGCAGACAGTGACAGATCACACTAAAGATTGCCCCTTTTGTCATCTCTGAAAGTTGCTGTCTGCTGTCCTCCTCCTAACCTTTAAAAGTCATTGAAAACAAAACCTCAGCATGTCTCTGACAGGAGAATGAGCAAGTATTTTGCTGCAAGCTGTCACCTAGAGACCCATGCTTTTACCAGCTCATAGTAACACAGAGCTGCTGGATTCAACATAACGCTTCCCTACTGCTATGATATATCCCTGCTAGACTTACAGATACAAATGGATCTGTGTAGCCACATGCAGAGGGTTTAGCCCAAAACAAGCAGTACTTCAGATCATCTCTCTGCTACAACTTCCCTGCTGCTGTGCATTGGCAGGCATGTCTGGCTTCAAGAATCTGCCTCTCCTTCCAAGAACCTGTTTCACTAAATATACCATTAGTTGCTTTTTTGTTGTTTGAGAACATGTATAAACAGAGAAACCCAGATGCACTGATGACCAAATACATCATATTCTTCAGTGACATGAAACAGGCAAATAAAAATAGAACAATTGAAATTATATTTAACATTTGTCCAATCTGAGTTACATTTGAGTACAGAGAACATGTTCAAAGCAAACATGCAGCTTAAAACTCATTTCAGGGACTTGGAGTATCACACAGGCATTATATACAAAGCAAGACTGAGAGGGACCTTAAAAAAAAAAAAAGAAAAAAAGGCAGACTCATTTTCATGAAGTGAAAAGCCAAGGATCATCAGGGTCCTAAATGTCAGGGAGAATATTTGACTCAGAAACGGAAGGCTAGCGGCTGTTTCCTTTCTAAGCAGCATCAGTCAGTTGAAATAAGCAGCAGTGCCCTCACTTGCAAGCAGGCTCCCACTTACTGCAGTTCTCCTCATCGCTGCCGTCGGGACAGTCCTCGAAGCCGTTGCACCGGAAGCGGCCAATGATGCAGTGGATCCCACTGGCGCAGGGGAAGAACGTGGCACCACACTTGGATTTGGCTTTGGCTGCGAGAAGAGACAGAAGCGGGCAGAGGTGAGGGAAACCATTTACCATGGTTAGAGATCCTGTTGTAGCAGTACAGTTAAGGGTGCTCTATGCAGTGCTGTTGGCACTGATGTTAGGTGCCTTACAAGCAAATTAGCGTCTTTGTGAGACTAAGAAACACAAGAGACCCTCATAAAAAATTGTTCAGGCTGCAAACACAAATAACACTGCCTTCATTCAACACGACTATGTAAAACTGGGTGCAAAACGACCGCTGTATCTCATGCTGCACAGCACAGCTATTTATAAAATATTAAATACTAACAATAACATCAAAATGTGTTTAACACATGATTACAGAATCTCATTATGATCTCAAGTACTACACATTTTTTACTTTATTGCACAGCCACTTTTCATAGCAAGAGAACACTGCCCTCAGCCATAGTAATGCAGATGGTTCCACCATGATGCTCGAGGCAAGCACCAGTAAAGCACTGCGGTATCATATCACCAGCCTAGAACAAAACAATTCCCAACAAAAAAAGCAATTTTACAAGACTAATGCCTACATTTTTGCTTTTCCAAATTATCTAATGACTTGATGGACCACACCAGAGGACACCAAAGACTTCAAACAGTCTACTCAAAAGCAAAAGCAGTCTCTGCAGGAAGGTGGGTCTGGTGCCATGTGGTAAGGCCGCTGATGGGAGAACATCAGGAAAGAAGCCAGATCCAGAGCTGGCTGGCCTTTTAAGCAAACGTTTCCTACTCCTACACCAAATCTACCAAATCTAAGATGTGCTTACAACTCACAGGTTTTGAACTATGACAGACTGGGTACCACAGCAAGAGCCAAATTTTTTAAGGTGGCCCTATGGCACATCAATACACCAACCTGCACAGTTTTACAAGGCCAGGACAAGGTCCGGGACTATCAGTGTACAGACAAAAAAAGTATATCTAATAGGGACAAACAGCATTAATTTGGAAGGAATCCTCTCTTCCAGGATTAACTCCTAAGTACAGCTGTAGCAAAGCCTTCTCCCACCACTCAACAGGAGTGCATGTAAATTGTTTTAAACCACAACTACAGCACTTCTCACTTGCTTTAGTGTCCTCCAAAATCAAATTCTTGCAGTTCCTCTCTTACATGTTTTTCTTCATTTTATTAATAGTTTTCAATTAGAATTATGAAATACAAAATAAGATGTGTCACTAAATTTCATATATTCAACTACCACTTTTTCTGAAGAGTATCCAAGGTCCACTTGGGGAAAAGAAAGCAAGCCATTACTTGGCAGAAAAAGATGATAAATTACCCTGAAGGAGCCACTGTGCTTCACATCTCTGGCAATACAAAACCATCAGCAGAGACATTTGAAGCCCGGCAATTCTTCACACAATTTCAAAGAGCAGCTTCTGTGTTAAGAGTTCTGAGACAGACAGATCTCAGCTAAATAATTCAGTAACCACGAGGTGTGAGGCACCATCATACCCCCAAAAGTCTTTAAACAAAGGCAGCAAAACAACCTCAGCAACAGATTCAGTGTCATCAAAGCAAACAGTCTGTACTAATGCACTAACAAGCCAGCCAAGATGCTGCTGGACGAGAGTGATAATAGCACACATATGTGAAGATGTGCCCAATGTTTCACATGTTCTGCTTTTTTTGTTGTTTTCCTTTCCACAAAAGCTAACATCTTTCTGAAACCGTAAACATTCCCCAAGTGCTTCCGGACAACTTATTTTAGAGATGTATTTTGAGCCAGAACAGTTCCAGAGGAGACAAAAGAAAAGTTCCACGAGTTTCAAGGAGGAAAAGAAATAAGAAAAGGGGGAAGCAACTGTGATTTTGCCTATGTTAACATTTACTGGATCCCATTTCTCCAAGCAGGTTTACTTTCGTCACTTGGGGTCTGAATTCAGAGGCTATCAACTTTCTGGCAAATCATACTCAATGATGCTCTTTGTCCTCTCTGAAAATCTTGACAAATTGAGGCTTAAAAATTATTTACTTCTAACACTGCTAGCATGGAGGACCATTCTCTTATTCTTGTAGCCTATTCTTCCTGACAGATTTCAGACTGTGAGTCATCAGAACCCCAGCCTCTGGCCCTCTGAAGAGGTCATGTGGCTGCACATTCCTCAGCAGAGTGAACCTGCAGCCAGAAGTGGCAGTGAGCAGTGCAGGAGCCCCGTTTCAGGTATGACAGGCACAGGTCACAACACCCTCAGCTGCTCTGGCCCCAAAGGGTACAAAGCACATCTGGGACATTCCCTTGAGCTACCACAGTAAAGCCAAAAGTAATATTTAATGTTTGGCCACACCTGGGACAAAACCATGCTGGAATGACCAGGAACAAAGTCAAGAACTCTTTCTTCTGTATAAAGCATACAGATACCCCACCAAAAAAGAGGGAGAAACCATTCAGGACAATTATCTAATGTAAGTATTACTTAGATAGTTATATAATGTTTAGTTAAACATTTTATCCCCAGACATCCTTCTATCTTCTCCTCCTCCTCCAGAGACAGCAGCCAGAGAATAAGAAAATTCTATTTTAGAAAAACTGTTCATAAAAAACACATACTAGTAACCACAGACCAAAAACAAACAAGGAACTAAACACCTTCAAATTATCTCTAGGTTTTCCTTCTCTATAGTCCACTGATTATTTTTTTTTAACTGGAGAGAAGGAAAAATAACAAACAAAACTCAAATTCAACTCTCAAATGCAAGAAACTTGATATATAAACCAATCCCAATTCAAACTCACACTTACATTAGAGACCTTAGGAATATCAAAGAGCATTTCAACCACCAAAGTGATTCATGAGTCAGTCAGTCGCTTACTAGACACAAGTCTTGCTCCCAAACAGAACTTAGTTTATCAAGTTCCAATTCCAGACACAAAATGCATTTTTCATATGCTGTACACAAATGCAGGAAAAATTAGAAATCAGTAAAGACTTAGTCCAAGTCACATCCCCTGCCTCTGGAGAACTCCACTGAGGAATTTCAGCTTTATTTTCAATTTGACATCCGTCTTGTCCCCTGGCATAGTTTTCCCAAGGTTTTCAAGTGTTTTTTGGTCACTGCTCATAAAGTTCCTAAGGAAAGGACATTAATTTCTTCCAGAGCAGAAATCTACCTTGCCATTCTGTAGCATCTCTGGAAATACTCTAAACATGAAGGGCTAGCATTTTCTTCAGGTCTCTGGCACCCTAACAAGTAACAGATACATATACCAGGACCATGACAGCCTACAGAACATTCAAGTCATGTGCTGCACTATCCCAGCATTCCTCTGCAATTCCAACTCCCATTACACAACTGTTACAAAAAGAGCTTTCTTCTCCTTTGTTCATCATTGTGTCTCCTACTGCACAGGTTAAGAGTTTTCAGGCAAATCTGTATGTGAGAAGCTTTATATTTCTCTAACATCAGCTATCTATTTGGCTATTTCAGCCTCAGTAAGCTTCCAAGGACAGGATTGTCTTTGCAACCTATATTCTTCTCTGCTACACTTGGTTGAAACAGGCTCAGGGTAATCAAAAATTACAGGGATATCAGGAAATGACAGAAGAGAAGTGAAAAAAGAAACAGGCACATGTGGATTGTTTGACTTTATTTATCCAAGGTATTACAACCAGCTAAAGAAAAGGGAAGGCAGGAAGTTGGTTGTTTTTAAAGAAACTTGCAGGCAAGTTCCCCTGAATCCATGTCTCCAGAAAGGAAGAAACCGAGAGACCACACATTGGACAGGAAAGAGTGAAATACAGCAAGAAACCACAGAGCAACTTACAAAACTGTCATTAAAGAAAGGCTACTCAATACAGATCCTGTCTGGATTTAATATAGTAAGTACAAAAAACACCCCAAAAAACTGCCATTCAACCAATTTGTGAGCCTATGGCAGAAGGATCAATTCACTCCAGTTCCACTCTTCATTTGTTACCCACTCATGGCAGAAGTGACCCGGGACGGGAAGATTAATGTGAATCTGTATTTACATTACACAAAAGGGAATTGCCGTGGTACTTAAAGAGATGTCAGTGAACTACCACGAACCTGAGCAGCCTCCTGTGACTCCTTCACCCATGGGAAGAAATTGCTCTTCACTAAAATATTCTTTCATCTCTTAAAATTGAAACATGAAGCAAATGGCGAAGATGATGGCAGAGAGTTGCTGGCCACAGTACAAATTTGCCAAATGTTCCCTCCAGGTTGCTTCGCTTAAGTTCAAAAAAACTATTTTGGCAGTTGTACGTGTGAGTGCGTGAAGTTGCTCCTTATGCTACACAGAACCTAATCCTCCCACCCTCTACTTTCAAAGCTCTAAAAAAAATACTATCTTCCCATCAGGCCCTGTAGTACACTCCACTGACAATGTGACAGTTTGCAGACACAGCTCTACAGCAGCAACAGAAAAACATTTTGCTATCTTTAGGATCCCAAGTGTGAAACTGCACTATTTTTAAAAAAGTGTAATCAGTTCTATTATTTCCCAGTAGAGATACATAACAGCAGAGAAAAAGAAATTAGATTTGGCAATACTGTGTAAAACCTTATGCTGTATATAGATAACACTCTTGAATAAAAGCAATTTTGATACTCATAGCTACAATGACTTGGAACCTGATTAGAAGGTTACAACTGATCTGGGCAGATGATTTTTATTTTCATAGATAAAGCAGCAAAGACATCAAATGCATTTTATAACTAACAGTATTAACTATAGGTTTAACAAGACCAAGTTCAAGGTGCTGCACCTGGGTCAAGGAAAACCCAGATGTGAAGACAGGCTGGAGGGTGCATGGACTAAGAGCAACCCTGCCAAGAAGGACTTGGGGATTCTGGTGGATGAGACTGGACATGATGCAGCAATATCCACCTTAGACAATGGCCCAGAACATCAAATGCATCCTGGGTAGCATCCAAAGTAGTGTGGCCAGCAGGGCAATGGAGGGCATTCTGCCTCTTTACTCTGTCCTCGTGAGACCCCTGGAGTGCTGCATCCAGCTCTGGGGTTCTCAGCACAGGAGGAACATTGACCTGTTAGAGGGGGGCCAGAGAATGGATCACGGGGCTGGAGCACCTCTCCTATGAGACCAGGCTGAGAGAGTCGGGGTTGTTCAGCCTGAAGAAGAGAAGGTTCTGGGGTGACCTTACTGTGACCCTTCTGTAGCTGAAGGGGATCTTCAAGGAAGCTGGAGAGGGACTATTTACAAGAGCATGTGGTGATAGGACTTAAACTGAAAGGGAGTAGTAGAGCATGTAGTGATAGGACTTAAACTGAAAGCAATTTAGATTGGATACAAGGAATAAATTCTTTAATGTGAGGGAGGTGAGGCACTGGAACAGGCTGCTCAGGGAAGTTGCAGATGCTTCATCCCTGGAAGTGTTCAAGGCCATGTTGGATAGGGTTCTGAGCAATCTGGCCTGGTGAAAGGGATCCCTGCACATATCAGGAGGACTGGAACTAGATGATCTTTAAGATCCTTTCCATCCCAAACCGTTCTGTGATTCTATGACTGTGACTGTTTAGTCAGCTTATCTACACCTCAAGCATTTCACAGGTGAACATAGTGAACTGGGCACTAATTACTGCATGCAACGTGCAAAGGGCAGACAGCAGGCACCCCACACAATGTGGCCAGCAGAGAAGCCTATTTCCTTCTTTTAACTTTACAAACATTTCTGTTTTAAAATATTTCTCAATTATTTTGTAATCTGAAGTGAGGAAACAGGACGTAGCAGATACAACGTACAGATAGCAGCAAACTGCACAGAACTTGAGTGTCTTTGAACTAAATTGTTGCCTTAGAACCTCTCCAAGCAGCAATCAAGCAAAGTAACTTTATGCTGCTTCACAGTTACATCTCAACTCAACAACAGATAATGATTTATTCAGCTAATCAAAACTTGATTACTTGCATGCGATAAGAGCAACTCCCCAGACAGAAACCACTGCATGCAGATGCTGCATTATTGCACAGCCATCAGTATTTTCCTGACTTTGATAATAAACCACCTTAAACTCCTCTGCTGTGGTTAAATTTGGTAAGGGATGCTATAGCCACATCAGACAGTACTGTGAAACCAGTTTCTTTTGACAAATGCATGGTGAGATGCAGCATTTCAGTAAAGGCTTTATATGAAGGAGATAAATGTTTCAACTTCAATTTACAAAGAAGGATTGATTTGACAACAATATGTAACACAAGCTGGATGGCACCAGGATATGATTCCTTTCACCCCAAGAAATGATATAAACCCTAACCCTGTTAACACAGTTATTTTGTGTCAGTTAACTGCTGTTTGGACTCTACAGTATTTTCAGTTCTGATCCCAATGAGAAAGCCACTGCTACCTGCAGTCACTCAGCTGCCTCAGCACTGAAGTCAAATGCATCATTTGCTGGTTCACAGAGCTCTGGAACAGGGCTGTCTTGCAGAACAACACAGAAGTTTCACCTCCTCTGCTTGCTTGTTCCTATCTAGAAAAAAGCTAGCACTTGAGTAATATTGCCAGTATAAAATGCACTCAACAGTCCACTATGCCAGAACTTCTCCAATTCAAAACTAAACAACTGTTTAAGTTAATGAGTTATGATACAAAACACAGCCAACTGCAGAGCATTCATTGCACCTCCAAAAAGCCCTTGGGTCACTCTTGCTTTTGCTCCCTGTTTAACAAGACAGGTGAAAGAGTTGCTATTCTTAAACTGCTAATGCAAACACAGAGAGAAAGACCCTAAAATGTACTTTATTTCAAAGGAAGCTATTTTATGGGTTTTTAACTAGTGAAATTAGCCCAGTAGGAAGCATCAGAGGTCGCCTCCAACATAGTAAACTATCAACCACTTACATGAGTAATATTTCCACTATAGTTAGCAATAAGAGAGAAGAGACAATGCTAAAGCAAAAAAAGCCAAGGGAGTCTGCTGCCATGAAGAGTAAATGGCTTCCTTCTAAAAGGGTGAAAAAAGAAAGCACTTCACAGCTGAATTACTACGAGTAGGTGGCCTTTAATTCTTGCCAGACAGTAAGGCCCTGAAATAATCTTTCATGGTCTAGGGGTCTATGTTTTAGTCCTTCAAAATCATCACAAAGCAGAGATGTCAGAGGAGAGCACAGACAAAAACCTCAGTTTTCAGACATTCAGTAAACATAACCAGTTTCTCACTAAGAAAAATATTTCAGAAGATACTAGTCACTAAACAACCAGAACAACAACATCATACTAAAGGACAAAGTAAGCAAAATTTCAAGAGTTGTTGAGTTACTCAGGATGCAAACAGGCAGGACAGAACATCACCCTTAAGGCACTTCAGTAGCAGTACTCCTCAGGAACATCTGTGTGTCTGATGGGCTACAATCCCTCACTCCATTCTGGGATACTACCTACCTGTTCTTTTTCTTTCACTTGTGCCTCTGATTCCATCCAACTGTTAAACCTGTCCAATTCCAAGCTCTCCAACTGGGCTATTTACTGACCTCCATCAAGAGGATTAAATAATTAGCACCACAAACCCTCTTGATCTTCCTGCATAAAAAGCTATCAAACATAAGCAGCTATTGCACTTGCCTCTACTCATGTGTAATTGAGCTTCAAATGAAACATTCACCATGGTCACTTAATTACAAATCTTATTATAACTACTAAGTATTTGGTTGCTTAATCATGAGTGAAAACAAGAGCTAATTCCAAGTTTGAGAGCTATCTGAGTAAAAGGCAAAAAGATCAGCAGCTGCATTGCAGCGTCTTCCCAATTAATGCTGATGCTCATTTCATGTGTTGTTTAATATCCAGCTTTGCTTAAGAATTCTGATGTTTTTACCTACCTGCAATAACTATTCCAGATCAACCAGGAGACGACAGGAAGCAGAAAGAAACACAGAAGGAGACTTAGAAGCACTCAGTGATTTTGAGATGTGACTAGAAGTCCAGAGGTCTTCCATGTCTATATGTGCACCTACTACAAAACATACAACTACCTTCATTGAGAAATTCCTAGCTTTCTGCTATATATTCTAGTTATCTTGAAAAAGAGGTGTTAATTTCACTAGATTATTACACAAATTATTACTGGGTTCTAAGTAAGAATGAGACATCTAAAGATTGGTTTGCTGGGATCCCAGCACATGACAATGCTTTTTCCATTAATATTAATACACAAAATCTACTGACAGCAGCTTTTCATTGCCATGATCCTTTCAGGATGCTAATTCAGGATGCTAATTAGCATCTGGCTTCTCTCTTCCTAAGTTCAGGCCCTGCTGTTAGATTTTCTCCTTCCATACATTAACACAATCCCCACCAAAAGGTGTCAATATGAAAAATAATCCCTATTTATCATCCTGTAAGGGATCCACCTGACTAGAAGAGGTAAGGGGATCTTTGGCTGGCCAACTCAGTGAGCAGGCATTAAACTGAAGGACTCAGGGTATGAGCTCCAAAGTGGCAACACTCACTACATCACACCCAGCTGGGGAATAAGCCAGGCCAACCACAGCAACAACAAATATTCCTGATCTGACTACCAAGATGACATCCAGAAAGAAAACCATCTCAAGGGTGTCTATGGCTTTGATGGATCCTCCTGCATCCCTTCCTCCAGGAAAACCTGCAGGAACCTTTACCTCTCTGAAATGCCTGTAC
>VZRH01000334.1:384597-465377 GCA_013397555.1 Urocynchramus pylzowi | reverse complement strand
GGATTCTGACATAGTCTGAATAATCCACTGGAATCCACTGCATTTCATGTGTTTTCATGTACATCCTGGATGTGATCTAAACACTTCAGGCTCTCCTTATAGTCCATAGAGAGTCAAGTCAGGAAATGATTCACCTTTTTTCAGATTTCTTATGCAGGATGAGATAGTTTACTCCCTAAGAATACCTCTTTCCTTCTACTTATTGAAAAGGGATGGCAAACACTTGTTTGTCTATGAAAAAAATGTTTACTTTTTGGTCAAATGAACTGCAATTACACTTCTGAAAACAATCACATATCCAGAATCCAAATCACCGATTACTTTTGCAAAAAAAAAAAAAAACAAAAAAAAAACAATAAACCAAATCTGCTTCCTCTCAGATTGGTAGCAAGCATCTATTTAATCAAACAAAAGCCCTGCACATTTAAGACCAAAAGATGATGTTGGAAATCCAGAAGTTTCATTATATTGAAAAAATCCAAAATCTACCCCAACTTATACAGGTATGTTTAACAATATGATGTAGACAGGCTGGAGAGGGTCCAGAGAAAGGCCACAGAGATGATCAAAGGGCTGGAAGGCTGCCATATGAAGAAGGGTTGAGAGAAATGGATTTATTCAGCCTTGAAGAAAGAAGGCTTAGGGGAGAACTTACCACCATGTCTCAGTATATAAAGGGTGGCTACAAAAAAGGATGGAGCCTTTCTTTTTCCAAGTCACAGGAAAAAAAACAAGGTGTAATGGGTACAAGTTACTCCTTGGGACAGTCTGACTGGATACAAGAGGAAAATTTTTCACAATGAGAAAAATCTGCCACTGGAATAATGTCCTTAGACTAGTGGAGGATTCTTCAACTTTGGACACCTTTCAAAATTCAGCTAAACAGGGTGCTGGTCAATCTTGTCCAGACTGTTCTTTTGCCAAGAATGGTTGGACCAGATTACCCTTGTGGTCCCTTCCAACCTGGTGTTTCATGATTATGTGATTCTATGATTCTGTGTTTCTATGTAATGCGGTTACTTTTCATTCAAAACAGTTTCAACAGAGATTTCAAAGAACAGAGCTATTCAGCTGAGAGCAAAAATAAGCACATACTTCATCCCTTTGAACCTAAACTACTCCAGTGAAATCCAGCTAATGTGACTTAACATTTGAGATTCAGCATTCAAAGCTTCTCACCCAGATTTTAACACAGAAAAGCAACCAGAAGACTGCATTGAAAATGCAAGGATAGAAAGAGGTCAATGAGAAGCAGTTCTAAATGGCATGGCCTCCTTTTTTTTCTCAGTATGCTCCCTGTCAGCATGCAGTTAAGGAGGCAGAAATGGAGCTAAAGTAAAATAAAATGTAGAATTTTTTAACCGTAAAACAAGACACTAAAGCTTCAGACAAGTGAAGGAGAATAAAATTAATTCTTAAAACTCTTCCAACACAAGAATAATGTAGTGATTTTGGTCGTTAAAAGGAGGTTTAAATTCCCTGAGGGAGGGACATGACAAGGACAGAGGAAAGGCTTTTCTGCTCAGCTGTCCTGGTTTTGGCAGTGATGGAGTTAATTATTTTCCTAGTAGCTGGAACAGTGCTGTGTTTGGGATTTAGAGTGAGAATAATGTTGATAACACACTTATGTTTCAGTTGTTGCTGAGCAGGGCTTGCTCAAAGTCAAGGACTTTTCAGCTTCTGGTGTGGCCCTGACAGAGAGAAGGCTGGGAGTGATGAGGAGATGGGAGGGGACACAGCTGGGACAGCTCACCCGAGGAGCCAAAGGGATGTCCCAGGCCATTCAGCATCATGCTGAACAGCAGAACTGGGGGGAGTGGGCTGAGTGTGGCAGTGGCTTTCCTGGGGACTAGCTGGGCATTGGTCAGTGGGTGGTGAGCAACTGCATTGTGTGTCACTTGTTTTGTCTGTACTTCTATCATCATTTTTCNAAAGTCAAGGACTTTTCAGCTTCTGGTGTGGCCCTGACAGAGAGAAGGCTGGGAGTGATGAGGAGATGGGAGGGGACACAGCTGGGACAGCTCACCCGAGGAGCCAAAGGGATGTCCCAGGCCATTCAGCATCATGCTGAACAGCAGAACTGGGGGGAGTGGGCTGAGTGTGGCAGTGGCTTTCCTGGGGACTAGCTGGGCATTGGTCAGTGGGTGGTGAGCAACTGCATTGTGTGTCACTTGTTTTGTCTGTACTTCTATCATCATTTTTCCTTTTCCTTCCTTTCCTCTGCTTTTACACTCTCTTCATCTCAGCCCATGAGCTTTGTGTTTTTTCCTATTCTCTTTCCCATCCCACTGCAGGGAAATGAGGGAGAAGCTGTAGGGTCTGAGCTACTGTTGGGTTAAACCATGACAGAAGCCAGAAAAACACTTGAAAATTAGGGCATTCCAAATTGTTTCAAGCAAGAGCTGTAATGGTGACATTAATAAAAGAAAAAAGTCACACCTAAAATCAGAAATTTCCAAGGATGGAAGCTTGTTAAAAGAACAGTATTCAAAGACAAGAGATGCAGAACATAGTATCTGGAACTGGATTAGATAATGAACTTTTAAAATATTATCTAAATACATCTTATGTGAATAACAACACCACAATATAGGAGCTTGAATTTACACAATTTTTTTTGTTACTCATTGATGTTCAGAACTCTGCATAGAAAACCTCCTGCCTTATGAATCTCAGAATTTCAGGTATGAAAACTAGTCCAAAATCTCTGGAATTATACTATCTGCAGTTTGCTCATCAGTCACCTGGCAGGGGACAATGTCAATTCCTCCTTTATGACAAATATATAGTAGAAGGGAAAATTAATGAATGAGTCATGGTTTGAAGGTAAGTCATCTAAACTATTCAAGAAGAAACCCTATGAGATGAGGACACCTGAAAGCATTTCACAGGTTAAGCTCTTTCCAAACTGTTGGAAGAGAAAGGAGCAGCTTTACAGCTGGCATTGGCTAAGTTTTGACTAACATTAGCTTAATTTGAAGCAGCAGTTTACTACAAGTGGCACCACTGGATGTGGAAAACCTGCACTCATTAAAGTTCCTGTTAACAGAACAGATCCAGAATCTCAGCCACTGCCAGAATCACATAGACAGAGAGGAGTGAGCAGGATGAGAATATGCAAGGGGTCCTGCTGAGGCACACAGACTGGATACCAAAAAGAAGAAGAGGCTAAAAGGAGTCCTTAGGTCACAGTTCCCTCTCTGCAGTTTCTAGAGGTTGTGCTGGGCTCCTGCTGCCCTCTCCTCTTTTCTGGGTGCCAGCTCTACCCTGACAATGATGCATTGACCTTTTTTCAGTAGGTTTTAAATGAAAGACTGGAACATATAAATGTGATATTAGAAGATGATAATGAGCCTTGTTATCATGAGGCTATCTTTCTTATGGGTGGGGGGTTTTTTTTAGCTTATTTGCTGTCTTACCCATCTTAGCAAAGTGATCTTCTTTGCCCAGGCCCACTAAAGACAAGACTAAAGTTTTTTAACCTGTAATATGCAGGGCAATTACAGAAAAGCAGCACTTGGATAAAGAAGTTTTATTTAGGTCTTATCCTTCCAGATGAAGTTTAAAAGCATAAAATAAGGAGAAATAAGGTCTACCAGCATCTTTAACACCTTTGAGTATTTTGAAAAAAAACAAATGTGGAAAAACTATTTAGATGGAAAAAAATTTTCACAGTACATTTTTTTTATAAAACTGGAAAGGAGTCAATGTCATCTGCATTTGTACATTAGAGTTTAGTAGTAAGAATGTTTGAACAGAGTAGATGTAATTACTGCTCTGAGTTAGAGAACTTAATGATTCTTTCTTGTAATAAAGCAGATATTGGTGAAAGAATATATATAGTATTTTTTTCAATGTGACTCAAGGAAGGCCCTTTGTTTTATTAAAGATATTTTAAGGAAAATTAATTCAGACTACTTACTAGTTATTGTTTTGGATCAAAAACTTTATTTGACAGAAAATGTGCACACAAAAACCTTTGTATTACAATCTTATATAACACTCTTATATGTATTTTTCAAAACATGTAGCTGAGAAGCATTCCTTGCTTTTTCCAAGACATTAAATGTCATAGCGATTCTTGTTAGAGTGATGGCCTAAGTTCATCATGTAATTAACTTGCAAGGAATAGTGAGATTCAAGGTAGGGAGGGTATAAAAGACATTCTCCTTTGCCTTCAGTTTTATTGATCCCTGCTGTCACCCATTCTGTGGTTACTTTCATTAGAAGGCAGCATCATGTTCATAATACCCTTTGAGTTAAAGGAAATACAAGTATAAAATAAGAGATGTGCTGGACTAGGAAAAAAAAAAAAAACCAACCCTTTTCTTAGCAGTAGAATTCCTTTTCCAGTGTATCACAGTAGATGGACAGCACATGGATAATATGTGCTACTTCTGTATCTTCCATCACCACAACAGCAATGACACAGCAGGACAAACTTCCAGTGATCCTAGGAACAAGGGTGTGGAAAAATGACATAAAGCTTATTTTTTCAGTGCTAGAAATTTTTTTAATTGTGACTGATAACCGAGTCCAAAAGATGTACAAACCATGTGGTGTCCATTTTCTAACACAGTGATGGCCAAGGTGAAACACTTTCTGGTTCAGCAGACTGCAGCAGAAATCCTTGGTAAGCTCCTAAGGGGCACGAGGATCAGAAGAGTCTTGAACTACTAAAACAGGAACTAATTTTTCATTTTATTATTACTTTATTATTGTTACCTGAAAAGAGAGACTTATAAAACATTATATATACACATAAATTCCTATTAAATCATGGGGAACAGTTGCCCATGAAACTTTATACGAATTCACATTTGCTTGGATATGAACCCTGCTGCCTGTGTGTAAAACACACTTCAGAGCAATCATCAAATGGTACTGATAAGTATTAGTAGGGCATGAAAATGAAAGCAAGAGGGCTGCCAGCCTGCCTGGAGATACTGGCATTAGGATCTGTCTTGCTTTGTCATATTCATTAACAATAGGATGCAGGATGACTAAATGGACCTTGGTGGGATTCTCATATTTCAGAAGGATTGATAGAGTGGGGCCAGCTCTGAGAAATGTATATAACTTGTGTGATGAAGGATTACCCTGACACTGCTGAGACATGAGCCCCGCTCCCCTCTCTGGCTGGGAGAGCCAGAGTCCTTCAGTAATTACTGGGAGATCAGTTCTCCTCATCCCTGGACCCTTGGGATTGACTATGGGGACTGAGTGTAAAAAGACAGAAAATTACTTTTTTTCAGAAAGTTGAGTTACGTCAGAACTGATTTTTAATTAATAAAAATAATAATTACGACCAAAGAAAATAATATAATAGATATCTACATTATTTAATTGTGTTTTTTATCTATGTAGAATTCAAATATATTTTAAGACTGCAGGTTTTTATTAAAGATTTTCAGGAAGGTTGTACAGATCTGGAGAGGTTTCCTAGGTAAGCCTAGCAGTGAGCATAAAACACAGATAATTTAATAATTTAGATAATCGTAATAATGTATAAGCACCTGGATGAATACAAAATTTAACTAATTCTAGGAAATCTTATTTTAATTATAAATCTTTCACTGAATTAGTTTATACTTTTGGTTGTTGCTTGTCAGATGATGTTTTGCTCCCTTAAGCCCTCAGACATATATAATTTATGAACGTGTTTTCACCATGTTTATTCACTTTGCTCTCATGTAAATTGCTAGCTCTGGTAAAATCTATTGTAAAATGATAGCTAAGGTTTCATTTTCTTTACCTGCAAAGTGGAACCATTAATTTTACTGTAAAAGAAGTAAAATGATTGCTCACTAAATAGCACCCACAAATATCTTGATGATTCTTAAACATTTTCTAGCAGAAAAGCTGCATTGTTTACATCCTCTCCACGAATACAAAGAAGTAACAATTTAATTTAAATATTTCAAGTACATCAACATGAGATGAAAAATGCGAGTGCGTGAGTGCGTGAGTGAGTGAGTGAGTGAGAGTGAGAGTGAAAAATACCACCCATAATTTAGAGTTATTTTTATAGGGAAAAGCTGTCCTTTCTATTCAGAGAAAAAATGTTTACTGAGAGATTAAAATAATATTGCTCTCATAAAAATAAAAGCTCTCACTTTTGGCATCTCCCATAAATCCAAGTTTGAGACTGATGCCGAGAAAGGTATTGTCTGTCTCGATCAAATGGAAATGATCAAAATGCCACATTCACTTCTGCATCTTATAGAAATCTCATAAAACTACAGTCTCAGCTCATGAACTTGAGGCTGGCGATTTCACACTCTTCAGCAGCCTCAGTACTGCAAGGGAAATGCTCGGGTGCCAAACTGAAAACATTTCAAGGGTTTTCAGCAGGTGAACTCTAGCAGAAATAAAGCCAGGGAGTCTGTGCCACATCGCTGCAAAGAACTCAGGTGCAGATGAGCTTTCAGGGTGCTGTCTTTGCAGGTGTGAGCTCCAGGCAGTGCTTCCCCATGCCCAGCCCCCTGGGAATCCCCCCACAAAGCCGGGGAGCGCCGCAGCGACGCCTCCGCACGCTGGTGCTGCGTCCTGGGGGAACGCGCGCTGCTGCACACAGCAGAGGGGAATTCCTGCTGGCTGAAATCTCCTCTGCAGCGTCAGTGACTAGCTATGCAGAAACTGCCAACCCAGGGCCTATATATCAAGCTATCCATTCTGACAGCCAGGTTAGGTTAATCATTAAAACTCTGCCTCTCTCCCTCTGAGGGTCTCCGGGGCTTTGTTTAATGCAGCAGACAGATGGCACTGAGGAAATTCAGGTGGTGCGTGATGAGATTTGGGGTTTTTTTAATGTGGTTGCTAGAATTTTTCAAATAGATTAAGTTCAATTGTAAATCACTCCTGTTCCCAGGGTTGGAGTCTTTATTAGCCCCCCAGTGCTTGCACTGAAGAATTGATCCTTCAGCAGCAGCAGCAGCACTTGATGGGGGAAGGCAACGCTTTTTGTTCTGACAGCTCTGTACACCATCTGCTAATGCCCTGCTGCAAGGAGGCGATACGGTCAAGTGTAACTAGCTAATTACCCAGCAAAATCCAACCTAGCTCATTTCACCACCCATATATAAATTCTCATTTCAGTTTTCCTTGTTTTTCTTTAATCAAGTACATAACCCCCATAATTACTTCTCACCATCAAGGCTACTCAAATCTTGAAGGTCACTCTGGCCTGTCCATATCTCTCCACCTAGCTTTATACCTTTTCCTGCCCTGATAGTAAAATTTTTCTGTTGGTCTATGGTTCTGACACTCTGCCAAGCTAAAAATAATTTTGAAACAGGAGAAAAGGCAAGAAACAGGACATTAGCTCCCTTCTCCTACGCAGTGTGCAAAGCATGGGCTCCCCCACCACAGTCCACAAAGGACAGCGTACACAAAATGCATCCGACGGGAAGAAACCGCCCCTGCAGCTTCAAGCTCTTGTCATAGGTGGATTCCTGCTGCCACTTATCAGCCTGTCACAGCATGTCTATTTACACCGACTGAGGTGAAGACAGAACTCCGTTTTAGGATGTAGATACAATAGTAAATGTAGTCTGTGAAGAAAATGTGGCAGGAAAATTACTGTTCCCAAGGAGCAAGGTAAAAAATAATCCATCATGGGAAATAAAGAATTAAGTGTGAACATGAGAGAATTTTATTTACAGATCAAAGATGCCCTGAAAATTCAAGAGAAAATGATGAACTGAAAGATTTAAGCTTATTGGGAGCAAAATTCATTCCCTCCCAAAGACACCAGCTGAAATGAGATTTCATCCTTCCTTGTGAAGGTCTAGTTTTCAGAAGGATTTTATTAATCAGTGATGTTACATTATTGACTTGGTTCGAAATTTTCTATTCACTGTTTAAGAGAATTGTATAAACACATCTTTGCAAATGATATTTCTTTCTTTCAAACTAGAAAAATTTGATCCAAATCACATTTTTTCACTATAAAATAAGCCTCATCAGTGTATTGCATTTGGATAAGTGCATTCATATGAGGAAGCCAGTGGCTAAAATCCCAGTTCAGAATTGATATTCACTGTGGCAAGCACTATCAGAAAGTCCATTTCTGATGAAGAGCACAAAGACAAAAAAATAATGTTTTCTGGCAAGAATATATTCTTCAAGGAAGTGTTAAAGCCAGGTACTAGCTTCTGCAACGTTTGTTTTGAATTCCAGTAGGTATTCAGGTTTGGGATTTTTTCCCTGGTGTGAAGATTGTATCCAGGTTATCAGCTACTACAGTGAATATTTTAACTCCAGGATACCAGTTGGTACAGAGTGGTTTTAACTGTAGGGAAAATTTAAGATCTGAAACTTATTGTTGTGGATATTCCACAGTTGGATTGTGTTTTTCATTATCTTTTATGTTTTAATTTGTCCTTTTTTGTTCCTATTTTCTCCTGCAGGTATTTGCAAAATATATCTCTTCCTTCTGTCTTTGATGATATCCTGAGAAAAGGAAAACAAAATTTAAATTTGTGCTGTTTGATGCTTTCTTATGCAGTCTAAAGAAAACAAACTTCTCCAGAAAGACTATTGTGCTTTATATGTTTATTATTTTTTTCTGGTTTTTGAAGTAAAACATTTATCAATGCACTTGCTACTGATTGGCACTGTGAAATATTTAATTATTTCAGTAAAAGTATACATTTTCTGCAAAGATACAGTTAAGATATTGAGGCCTATGTCTTTTTAACGTAAAAAGAAATCTGGCTGGATTTAGTTAAGTTTTGTGAACTTGACATGCATGAGGTTTGAGATTACAGATTCTTCAGTAGGTCACCAAGAACCTACTGCATAATGAGTGTTTCTTCCTCAGATCCTGATTAATTTTACTACTAGTTTTTTGCATGTCTTCCTCATTCCTTTGTGTCTGTTTCAATCTTGTTAAAAGGCTGAGATCAATTGTTGGAGGAACTCAGGTAAACAACCAAGTTTAACAAAGCTGAAGGAAGACACGTAAACAGGCTTCAGACAGAAAAGCCTGATGGGAAAATTAAAAAAAAGGAATACTCTCTCTTTGCAGAGTGGACAAGAAAAGAATTGTTGGGAACAATTTTGATCAAGAGCTATTTTGGTCGGAAAATAAAAAGCAAACACATTATTTTTAACTGTGGGATAGAGAATGGTGGATAGAATTGTTGCCAAGCAAGCTATTTTAACACAGGTTAAACAAACAGCCCCAAGGAACAGACAAGTATTTCTGATGCTGCCACGGGGCAGGAGAAAGGATTAGAGGATCTTTCCAAGCTGTCCAAACAAACAAAAAAAAGTGCCCACATTAAAAAAAAAAAAAAAAAAAAGGAGAATTAGTTTGCTCTACAATCTACCAAGTGTTGAGAATATTTCCTAGACTAAAATTACTTAATTTTAAAGCAGACTCCTCCCTTAGGGTAGGAATAGCAAACATTTCATTTTTAGCCTGACAGTGGGGCAGTGGCAGAAAGCAGCCAGGTACCAGAAGACATTGGGCTACCAGGTACTGCAAACAGCTCGCCAACAGGTTAAAGTTTATGCATGAATTGTGTTCTTTATATACAGAAGATTCACTGGCAAACAATACATGGCAATTTAATTTCTGGAATATTGTCTTTTTCAGAAGTTTGAGAGACATTAAACAGTTACTGGCTGTTCTATGCATTTTTCCCTGTCCCTCAGATGTCACTAAGCCTCCAGCTACTCTTTCTTATTGGCACTACACATGGTTTATGTCCAGACAGAGGGCAGCTTATATGCAAAGAATAATTTGGCTTTTTGTCAGCCTCCTGTAGATTCATTTGAAAGAACTGTCTACAATTTCTGCAAAGCCTTTTAAAAAACAAAATTAACAAATAAGCAGCCACATTGCAGCTCTGACTTTAAATTTGTTTATTCTTTATTTTCTGCTTTTGCTCATAAAAGAACAATGAAACATGGGAAAATGCTGAACAGTTGTCTAAAACATTTCACAAATGTCATCTGAATTTGCTTTGCTGTCATTTTGGACTCTTTTTCACTGGCATGACTAGAGGTCAATGACCAGAGCCTCATCCACTTGGGAATCATGAGGTGCCTTATACTGTAAGAGATATTACTGAAACTGTTATTTTAAGGCATTTTTTCTGAACAAGAACTGACCAGCTCCTCGCATGCTAAGTACAACAAGGCCAGGAAGGCATTCTGGTTTGTTAGACAGGATGTGATTCAGTGAGAACTTTGAGAGGGATGTTCAAATTTTATCTATTTTGAGATTCATCAAATTACTAAATAATTTTTTCATCTTTGAGCTTCTCCTCTCAAGTAGAGCTGGTTCCTTCTGTTGCTCCTGCTCCTAGCAGTATTTTCTTGCTTACCTCCTCTCATATGTCCCTGTTCAGGACTTAATGTTTCCTGTTTCTTGTCTTATACAGCCTAAATACATTTCTCCTTCTCAGTGCTCACTAAACAGTGAGCAGTTTGTCCTTACTAACTGAAATGGTCATAAGGGGCCGAGCAAGACTTGCCATCGTTACACCACAGAATCAACAAAATTGTTGAGAAATTGTAACATTTTAAAAAATAATTTCCTTATCTCCCTTCATGAAATATTAGTGAAATCTAATTGATAATGGCAATGCATGGCCATCACAATTATTTGATGTGCTTGATAGGTCTAAGTCTGACACAGACAGATGGCTTGAATTCAGATCTTCCCATGAATTTTGTGCATACTCTGTGGTCCAAGGTGTACATATTTAGTCCACAAGGACTTGATCCATCCAAGCTGTCAATTCATGCTAAGTGGGTTTGAGATTTATCTCTGGAAGGACAGGTGAGGTCTCTGCTGAGCAATTCTTTGCATGTAAGCAATATGGACAATTGAAGACAAGCCTTAACAGCAGGGAGGGAGATGCTCTTTCCTGACTGTTTAGATGTGCCTAATACCTTCTTGGGTGAATTTATGGGCAGTTTATGTTGGAAAAATATGAATAATGCATATGTAAGCATATCAAGCTATTAATCTCTTTTCCAAGTTGATTAAGACATAAATTCTATAGGGTAGTCTTTCCCTCTTTAAAGGTCAGGTTACTGATAAACATTTTTTGCAGAGTTTCTCCCTTTTAACAGAAATCCAAATAAAAAATAACAGCAAATGTTTTGAGCTAGTAGAACCACTGATTTAAGTGGAACTGTACTTAATTACAAAAAAATAAAATAATCAAATACACATTTTCAGAAATTTGCAGAAACTGTGTTTGTTGGTTTGTCATATTTTTCCAGACATGTTAGCTGCAATGACTGAATTTGTGTTATCTTGAGTGGGATAATGTCTAGACTGACAAAACGAACAGTGAAATAGCTAGCAAAAAATGAATGGAGAACCTGGACTCTGTAATGATCTTTGGTTTTGAGTCTAAAAAAGAAGATGAAGGACAAATATAGTCATTATTTCTGTATATCAAGAAAATATATTAAATCCATAGTCATTCAAGAAGACATGATACTTCAGCACTTAGAAAGAAAATATGACATTATTTATGGAAAGAGGTCATTGAGGCTAGTCACATAATGGCTGCAGAAATTAATATTAATCATAAGTTAAGTTAAACGAGTATTACCTATTATTAAATTGTAGAGAGCTATTATCACAGTATTTGAGTGCTATTAGTGACTTTGGTCCATAAATTTAAAAAGTTTTGATGTCACAGATGAGGAAACTTGGGTAACTGAAGATAAGGTGCCAAAAGAGCTAATCACTTTGTTGCCTGGACAAAAGCACTCCAGTGGGTGCTGTCCTCCGAAAGTCGGGACTCAGCAGAGATGCAAACAATTCAGTCTCTGGCCAGACCACTTTCTAAATCATGGTCCCACATGGCTCTGTGGGAATTCATTTCTACCAACAGGGACCATGCTCGTGATCCCAGGGCCTGCTTGCACCTGTGTTCCCAAGAGCCAGGGGTTTCTCCAGAGGCCGTGGGAGCGGCAGCAGTAGCAGTGAGCCCAGGGCTGAGCCTCGTGCCCAGGCTGTGCCACCAGGCACGAGGGTGGCTAGTGGTGACCCCAGCCTCTGCATGGGCACAAAGCTCTCCTTACAGAGCAACATGGGTCAGGACAGCCATGAAGAACTGCCTTCCTCTTTGTTAATATGGAAACTTCCACTTTGTCTATGACACCTCAATTAATTTATTAAAATTATACAACCAGGACAAACTGTCTGTAAGGGGGGACACTGTGCAAAGACTAATCTTTTGAGATTGGCTGTGGCCATGCATTGTGGTCCTGTCATTTTCAGTGCCATTTACATTACTCTTTTTACTTTTCTTCACCTGTTCAGGTTTCACCTCACTCCATCACTCATGTTCTTAGACCTCTAGTTTTCTTAATGCTCACAAGCGTGTGCACTGTTGAACTCATCGTATGAATTAGAGGAAGGGATTATTTTTAATGTAATATTTCTGTGTGATGCTTTGGCACAAAATATTAGCATGAAACTCCCTCTCTCCTGTCTTTTGGGCACTGGGGAAACTGTCTGTAAAGTGAGATTGTTTTGTTGTAGTACTGGAGTAATAACATTTGAACAAAGAACAGTAACAGGATAGTTTAGCTTTCTCAAAATTTCCCATATTGTAGAAGATTTCCCAAATATCTGCTCTTAAGAAATCTCCATATTTTTAAAAATTAATTGGATGAGTTATCTTTTATAGCTAGGTATGTTGCTACTCAATTTGCAACATTATTTCACTGTCTATCTATCCATCCATCCGTCCATCTCTTAGTATCTGTATAAAGTAGCCATAGAATCTGGTGCTGATGGTAGATCATAAATCAGTGTCAGCTCTCAACAACTTGTGAATACAAATGTGATTAAATTTGATTCTGTGCCCATTTTTCATTTATCAGGTTTCAATACACAGTTCTTCAACTTCTGTTATTCTCTCACAGTTAGTACCTTAACTTCTCTTGTATCTGCTGTCTAAAAGTCAAAAGAAAGAAAGAAAGAAAGAAAGAAAGAAAGAAAGAAAGAAAGAAAGAAAGAAAGAAAGAAAGAAAGAAAGAAAGAAAGAAAGAAAGAAAGAAAGAAAGAAAGAAAGAAAGAAAGAAAGAAAGAAAGAAAGAAAGAACCATTTAAAAAATCTGAAAAACACAAAAGAGAAAAAAGAGAAAAATCTGAGAGAGAAAAGAACATTTCAAATCTTGTTAAAATGCTTTCAGGCTGTGAGCCTGTGTCTGTATGTGTAGCTAAAACTGACAAAATATTTCATGTATAATTCTGTCTCACTAATAGGCCTTCGATAGTGCCACAGGAAGTTAGATTGTCACCCTCAACCTTGATTCACCTGAAACTGTATAGATAACTTTCTTTATAGACTGAAAGTGGCACAGGAAAACTTAGAGTGAAGAAACTGAAAAAAAAAAAAAAAATTTGCAACCCACCTGTCCAAAATAACCTGTACATCTTTTTCCTATTTGTGCATTATCAGATCTAATCTTTAAATGCATGCTACTTTTTAGGGTTTATGAACCTTGGCCTCATTTTAAATACAGGTTTCATCACAGATAATACATCTCAGCTGTTAAAAGGTGAGTATTTTGACTACTTGGCACTCTCCTCTTCCCTTCAGTCATTTGCTGGTCACTGTTTAGCTTTCAAGAGAGAACTAAAAGTGGATTGCCTTGACTTTTATTTTATCTTCCTTTTGTTCTCACGTCCTTTGTGCATTTGTCATTCAGGCTTTTTTCAATATTTTTTATTTTATTACTTTCTCTATGAGGAATAGAAAGCAAGTGAGAACAAGAGGAAAATGGCATGGTTCTGAGCACCTGCAGAGACAGAGGAGTGAAAATTTACTGGTTAAAGGTGCCCTGCCAAGAATCTGAATTGTAGAAACAGCTAGAGCTTTTATCTTACCATGTATTTTGCTCCTCTGCTTAGGATTCTCCCTAGATGGTACTTCAGAGCATTACAGAACTGTAATACCTAAATATTTCACACATACAAATGCATTTTATCCTTCCATAACCCTAGAGAAATAAGAAACCTCCACCTTACATGTATGGGAAACTGGATGTGTACTAGATTGTGGAATGGTGATAATTTGGGTGGCAATTAAAGACTGAGGCCCAGGTAGCTTCTAATTGGCCCACAAATACAGAGTCTTCTGAAATATTAATATTAGCTGAGCATGCTGAATTAAGCTCCCCTATTCCACTCAAATTTCCATGTTCATAGTCTTACTTTCTAGACCGGAAAGAGAACAGATGGTCTACTACTCTCAAAGTATTCCTCACAGCTTTGGTTTTCTGTTAAAACCATGACTCTAAGCAAACCTCCAGCTTTAGATCCTAAGCCTGTCAAGAAGAGTGGCAGAGAAAGATTTCCATTTCTCCAAGTTCAACTCCTGTGCAGGCTGGTCAGACATGTTCAGAATAGCTCGTTTTCTTCATTCTTTGGAGAATCAAAGACTGGCCAAAGCACTCAGACAGGATGCACCATTGCTTTAGGAAAGAGCAGAAAAGGATTTAAAAGCCTGAGGACACTTCTTGCTCACAAACTCACAGTCATTTTCTCATGTTTGGGAGCTGGCAGGGACACTGGGTGTCTGTGCCAGCCTGCACAGCAAGCAATGCCTACCTCCAGCTGGGATGGTGGGCATGTCTCACCTGATCAGCATCCTGTAACATCCCCACTGCTCTTGGCAGCACCATTGCTCTTACTCTGCCAGAGACTCAGAGTTTCAAAGACTGGGTTTATTTCTTGTAACTAGAGTAACTGGGATGATTACAGAATCAGTGGCATTAAATGCTGTGATGATCATGTGTGGGAAAACAGACTGGATGACCTGCTCAGCATTTTCTTCTTAGATATTAGATGAGTGGGTCACCTGATGTTGAACCTAAATTCATCAGACACATATTTTTGGAATGCAGTCTCATGGTGAGGCCCAAGATTTTGATAAGAATTAGAGAAAGAAGTTTAGTCTTGAGTTTGGCATTTACACCCCAAAACTTACTTTATTCACTTATACAGATCATAGTATATTTTAGAGAAAACTAATCTCAAGGTTTTTCAACCTCATTTGTACAAATGCTGGAGAATTCTTTCACTAGGTATGAAACTTCACTTAACTCATGTGGCTGTAATACCACAGTAAAAACCTCCACCTCCTTATACAGTAAATGTCTAAAACAGACCCCAAGAAGAACATTCTCAAATTGCTTGTCTCTTCCCAATAAAGGAAGTTTAAAATTATTTGCTCAGACAGAGCAAATGTATCTTGTGTACATTTGCATTCAATCAAATGAAGCCATCTGATATTTTTACTCTCAATCTTCCAGCATGCTTTGAACTTCATGCTGCATTCATGTTTGAAATCTATAGAGTAACATAAAATTCAGTCTGTTATTTTTAAGCAGGAAAATGCACACACAAAAGAAGTTTACAAATTCTTGAAAGTCGCCTAGATGAAGAGAATTTCAGCAATGCACCAACTGAAAGTCACAGCATTATCTTCACTGTCCAGTTTATGTGCCAATGTAGCTATTGCACTATTTCTCTCAATTTATAGGACAGACATATATATGGTCTGGCAGTGCAATACCAAAAGAGAGGAAGGAAAATTAACTTCTAACACATCAGAGTTATATGGCTTAAATCAGGCATCTATAGGGAGAGTTCATGTTACATTATGCCATCAATGTAAAAGGCAATTTACAGCAGTGTGTAGGCATATGTAGTTTAGGCATATATGTGAAACAACAACAGGATTTCAACACAGCTAAGTAGTTTTCTGAATATGTGTAGGATAAAATGTTTTGCTGAACTGGTGTTTATACACTTGTCAGATTTCAAGTTTTCAAAAAATGTGCCTAAGAAATAACATTGAAATAACATAAAGATAAATAAATTAAAATCCATAAGCAGTAATGGAAGAAATGCTTTGTCAGCTACTTTCCTATTATACCAGTGGCTGAAGTGTTTTCTTGGTATTTCCCAAAGTAATTATTTTTCAGTTGTTTTGGTTTATTTTTTCCAGTTTACTTCAGATATGCCAAAATTCAAGCTGAAAGATGATAATTTGTGAAAAAAGTAGAAACTGCTCAAAAGACCTTAAAGAATGAAAAGGAAACCTTAGCCTGTCTTTCTGTGCAGTTTAATCCCAGCATTTATTTGTAAGCACTCATTTTGCTGGCCCATTCATCTAACAGTTAACTGCTTCTGGCAAGGAGTTTTTAAAGTCATGTATACAGAGAGATGCAGGGGGTTAATAGCATGAATCCTAAATTACTATCCAAAGAAAGCTGTGATTATCCAAACAGCAATTTCAATTCCTAGCAAGCCTCCAAACACAAAAGACTTATATCCAAAGATATGCAACAAGGAGACATTTCTGTGCATTTAAACATTAAATTTAGAGTGCAAGAATCCTTTAGCAGTGTATGGCCTTTTTCTTCCAAGACAGCACCTGCTGGCAGGGATTTAACTTTGCTCTGGTGTATCAAGTGTGACTGTATTTATGTGTTAAGAAAAACACACAAAGCTGCAAATTAGTTGCTTGGTCACTCACATAGACAATAAAATGTACATGTACTTGCATTAACAACCTACAGTTTTCTGCTCACTGCACACTGGCTCAAAAAAGCTTGTACCCATATGTCACAATTATTGGTTTACTGTTAAGCTCCAGATGATCTGTTAAATTGCAGAAAAAATAGTGTGGGAGGACATCTGATGGGCTAACACTTCTTGTTATCCTATATCTTTTGTTCCTTATAAATCTTTTGCCTTTGTTTGCAGTGGTTAACGAGGAGAAATAATCCAGATCCCTGATTTTGTTGAGAAGCACCAAGTGGACATTTCCTCTGACTTGAAAATTGCTTTCTAATTCCTTTCTTCTCTGTAAAGTCACTATAGCTTGGGCTATTTGTGTCACTTTAAGAGTAAGAATTAAAATTCCCATTTTCTTTCTGTTTGTCTTACTCTGTTTTATACAAACATACAAAAAGGCATAGATGTTCCTTGGTCTGACATTCTCATTCCCACAACATTTTGGGAAGGGATGGGTGGTGGGAACACAAAATACCCTGACATGCCTTTTCTATTAAAAGAACAAAACAAAAACTGAGCATGAAAATACTGAACCAGTACTGAGCAGGACATGAAGAAACCAGTGTGCAGGTTCTGTCTTTGTCTCACATTATCACATTTGCCTCCATTATCACAGCAAGTCCAACTTGTCCTTTGAGGTAAATAACTTCACAGCTTCAGGATTACATTCAGAAGGTCTGGGAGGTCTGGGGAGGACCAGCAGAGTTGGCCAATGCCCTCATGAAACACTGGATCAACCAAGAAATACAGACAGGCAAAGAATTGGTGCAAAAACGTGGAGGAACCATTCCAGTAACAAAGAAAATGCATAAGTTTCACTTTGAACCTAAACCTGTCTTCTTTCTTGACTGTGAAACACCAACATGTTAGAATGTACTTTTGAACAGTATGGGCACCTGAGCCTTTGGAGCACCTCACAGATTGTGGCAGCAGGCCTACAAGCCCCATTTACATAATCTGCTCGAGCAAGACTATTAGCTACTGTTGGAAACAGGGCACTGGCTGAAAAGCATCATTGGATATGCCTGATATAGCCATCCTGATGGTTTGACCTCACTAGAGGCAGGAGGACAGATCACTCCAACCTAGGAACACATTTTGCCTTTTCTGGAGAAAATTTCTCCAGAACATTTCTCCTATTTCTGGAGAATACTTTTGTCAATCTGTGCAAGGATATTAATTACTGAAATTTGAATATAAAAAATACAGATTATTGAATTTAGTGAAAGAGGAGAAATATTTAATACATTATACAAAAAGATTTAATGTGGTATGGTGGAGACCTGGTTTCTGGCCTCGTTTTTAAGAAATATTTCGTGTTGGCCTTAGGTCAATATTTGTTACAAATATTCTAGTCTATCTCTATTGTGAAATGTACTGAGTATGATGTAGACATTCTCAACCTAATGCAAATCCAACTTCATAGCTTCCTGTGGTGGAGAATAGAACCATTCAGATAAATCAAATTGAACCCAGGATCAGGATAGCCTTGTGCTATCAACTCTGCCAAAAGGCAGATTAGCTTGGGCACTGCATCAAGCTATGCTGCTTCCTGGTTCAGGCTGGCTCACACAGTATCAGCCATAAGAGGGAAATGCTGAATTTCTGTTTATGGCATCAATATGGCTTAGTCTCATAATATCTGCCTTTTTAAACAACTTTTGCTTAATGTAGCTCTTTCGAAGTGCCAAGAGACTGCATTTTGCTCACAATACGAAATAAGCTGGCAAGGAAGCCTCAGGAAGCAATTTACAGCAGGGCTAACAAACTCTTTCTGCCATCAGCAGTTGTAGTAATTGCAGGTACTTTCATCAGCAGCCGTGTTAGATGTGAATGCCATCATCAGCACTGATGGGTAGCAGCAGCAGCAGTCAGGAGCAGCAGCAAGCAGCACCCGGCGCTGCTGGCTCGCTGCCACGCGGCTCCACATAACTGGCAGCACGCTAATGATGCACACGGTAGTTTGGAAACCTTTGACTTGCAGTGCCATCATCAGAACTTAACTCCAGCTTCACAGCTTCTATGAAAACAGCTTTTTCATGTGCAGTGATCAAAGTCCAATAAGATAGAAAGATAAAAGTATACCTTGTGTAGAGAATTCCACTCTTTTAATCATTAACAGTTAAACCGACTAAGAATTATATTCTTCCTCAGTTTAGCAAATATTAAGTATTTCATGTGATGTCTGCTTTCTTTCTAGGAAGGATTTTTTGAATCACTGCTGTTCAATATCCAAATGTTCAGGGGGGAAAAAAGTTAATAGTTTTGAAATATGGAAAACCAGCACTCCTACCCCGAACTGTGAGGCTAAAGCTCTAAGGCAAGCACATAGATCTGTCATAGGTGTCTACCTGTCACATTTAAGGAGGGGAAAGAGTTGATAAATGGCTAGTGATAAGGCCTCTGCCTGGCCCTCTGGACTCATGGTATAGCACAGTTCTGCTCTGATTCTTAAAAGGAGCACACAAACAAATTAGCCTCAAGTAACCAGACCCCCAAATCTCCTAATAAGTTCCCAGTTGCATGTTCATGCACAATGGTGTGAAATAAATGCTGTGCACTTCTTTTTTACTGGATACTTGGTGCACTACAGATTTGCTTTCAATTTTATATCAGAGCTGGGATTAGAAGGCCAGACCTTCAACCTTTCTAGTGAAGAGCAGAGAGGTAAAGATGAAAAGTTGAATTCTGACTGCTGCAGCCCAGTGTCAGTATCTTTTTTTTCCTCAGAAGAAAAAAATATCTCTGCTTGGCCAAAAGGAAAAAAAGAACTAGGTTTGGGAGGTGGGGGATACATAGACAGCTGCCAAAAAAGTAGGGGAGAATATAGGATTCAATTAAAATAACATTGGTTCAAATAAAGAGGTCAGTCAGCTTCCAGATGCTCCTCTTGTGTGCTCCAGAAGAATTGTGGAGAGGTAGCAGGAGCAAGGTGCAGGTCTAGATCCATGTTAGGCCTAGCATAACAGGATTCTTGAGTCAATCCTTTAGGATCTGTAGGATGCTTTATAATAAGGTGGTTTTTTTTGTTACCACCTGGTAAGATACAGAACTTGCAGCCTTCCATCTTTGTTTTTTTTTTTTTTTTCTCTCTCTTTTTCTTTCACTCTCTTTTTTAACCAACAGAGTCTCTGACAGAGTGAGGCAGCTCTGGAGCTCTGAATCCTGGCCCTTCTATGTACAACTGTTCTCAGATTGGCCTCTCTAATTTGTCCTCCTCTCCTACAGAAATCATCCATGGAAGAGATCTGTACAACCTATTCAGATGAGAAAGTCTATCATCTCCACTTTCAAGCTGTTCAAACATTTTATTATCCCTTTACAAAGGCAATTAAAAAAAAAATATAACTCAAATTTGCATTGCTGCAGTTATACCCTTTTTGCCCATTAGCTGACATGATTATCTGACCAATATTTTGAACATTACAAAATTGTAAACCTGTTCTTTTCTTTTATGTATTAAGCAAGCCCAGTTCATTCAACATTTATTTATAGGCTACATTTTAAAATGTCTTACAGTGTTTGCTTTCTATTTTTCAGATCTTTTACATCACTTTTAAAATATGGTGGTTTAGTACACTGGTGGACTCCAGCAGACAACTGATCAGTGCTGAGCAGATGGCTGGTTGCCTCCTATGTCTTGCATTTAATATTCCTGTTAATTTGCTCTGAGTGACATTTGCCTTTGTTGGTTTTGGAAGGATACCACTCTGTCAAGTCAGAGTTCAGCTTCTGATCCATCACGATCTCTTTCACATGTAAAGCCCTCTGCTTTCAACTTTAGCCTTGCAACACATTTCTGCACACCACTGAATGTCTCTCACTGCATGAATTCTCAGCCTTTGCACTGCTTCACTGCTGCAGAAAATGGCAATCTGGCTTTGGTAGATGTAGTAACATTTCAACCCTCCTCTTCAACTAGATCAAATTCAGACAATGAAATTTTAAAAAAGCCTGAAAGACTCATCTCCTAAGACCTAGACCAAGAATCCTCCACAATTTTTTCCCAATTCTTGTAACAGAAAAATAATTTGATTTTCGACCTGAGACTTGGTTTGATAAGACTGATGTTTTCATTAGAAAAGCACATTGTTATAATGAAAAATAATACTCCAGAGGGGTGTTTTTATTATCAGTCCTTTCCTGTAGAAGTTGATCATAAAATAGAAATCAGTTCAAGATCATCTTCATGTTAGTAACTGACATAGTACAAGATGAAGCTTAATCCAGGTCTTCCAAATTATTTTAATTTTCACCCTTTCCAGTCCAGCACTGTGATTCAAAAAGTGCACACTACTGTACAGTGGAGAAAGATTTATATGCACATTTCTGGATATCTCATAGCACATTGAAAAACAATCTTAAAGCAAGCTTTATCCTGGACATTGTTTTTTTTAAAAACAGCAGAACTTTCTAGAAGCAACTACTTGTTTCAATGACTCTTGAACCCCGCTTTTTCCAGGCAGGTTTGAAAGCTTTGCAATTGACTTTTCAGATTCTTGAGTATGCAGTAAAAGTTCTGTGTCTAAGCCAGGGCCCCAGGACAGTCAGGATCCAGTCAGGTACTGTGAAAATCATCCAAGGTGGTTAATTCCAGCACTTCTAGTGTCCAGGAAAACCAGCTCTCCTGGTGCTGGGCTGGGCCTGGGGAGACCTGATGGCCTCCATCCTGACATCCCTAAAGGTGAACAGCTTTGGCATCCTACATTCAGCAGATCTTTCAAATAGGATAGTTTTCCCAATATTATTTAAGATAGATAGCAGTGCAAGTCTCAGAAAATACGCTAATTTCATCCAGAGATTGTGACTGGGAAGAACTCAGTTTGCATCAAATCTGAAAACATAAAGTCAGATTTGGCTTTGTAAACACTCTGGGGACAGTTTTCCACCAGAACTATTAATGGTTTTTTTTTTTCCTTCTTCACTTACAGCAAAGCCAATTTCCTGTATGGCTCATCTGATTATAACAGGGAGAGTAATACAGAGAGGAGTCACCAAAACTGTGCTGTACAAAACTGTACAAACCCCTCACTTCTGTGTCTTGGTCACTAGAGAATCACATCTGCAGAGAATTGGAGATGCTCTAGGTAAAGGAGTGAAAAATGTTCTCTCTAGAAAAAACAAATACCTCATGCATCTCCCCTTATCTGAGCTTTGTCCATCCAAAGCTGCTCTTGCCCTGGGATACATGAAGGTTTTTTGGTTCTCTCTATTCCTTTGGGTTTATTTCTAGTGCTGAAGCTGCTGCTAAAGAGAAAACATTCCTGCAGCAGAGACAGGAGCAAATGATAGGAGTTTATTATACAAATAAAAGAACCAAACATTTCTTACTCCTTGGCCAAAAAATGAAGAGGAGCAATTATTGAAAAGGAATTGTACAGAAAGGAGTCTGAATAGAGGTAATGAGTCTTTTTCTTGCCATTATTATGTTGGCAAAAATTGAGAAATATAGGACAAATATTAGAAAGAAGAATTGAAGAAAAGGAGCAAAGAGATAACCCTTAGGGTACTGCAAATAAGCATGAAATATTGGAAAAAAAAATCAATCCTGTAGCAGAAAAACTTTTGACTAGAGAATATGCCACTGTGTGCATTGTAAACAGCTCTGAGCATCTGTGCTGTGTTTATTATAACAATGTCTTTATTGTTGGGCTGGGGCCTCTTGGGGCTACTGGTTATGACTGTGACTCTGTGGCACAGAAGTAACACCAAGAAGTCAACTCAATTATAGTATGTTTCTAATAATCTTTTTTTTTTTCACAGACCCAGAAATTTCTATGCAGCAAACTCCTGATAGTCTTGCACAGGCTGAGTAACACATCACCTCTCAAAATATCTGAGTGAGTTTGGCATGCTCTGTAATGGGGAGAAGCACTGGGTTATTTGTCCAACTATGATTTCCATGTATTCCATAATTACTCATTTGCTAAAGATTCAGTTTCCCATTTGGAAATAAAATAATTTCTGCAGATGCCATACTTCTGGGCAACCATCTGATACTTGTATCCCACCATACGGTTACCCATATGTAACCATGTTAATGGCAACAAAAATAAAGATGAAAACAAAAGAGTAAAACAGACAGTTGAGCTGTTTGACACTAAGGTAATTCAGTTTCCTCTTCAAAGGCAAATGAAATAGAGAGCCATACACTTCCCATGGAAATCACAGGAAAAGCATAAACAACTGTTCAGCTAAAAAATTGAACCTGTCATAGAGTCTCTAATGACTGCTTTCTATGAAAATATCTTGTAGATTATTAGCTCCGCTTAACCAGACAGTTTCAAGAACAAAGACAAACAGGGGAACAAACTCTCCCAACCTATCATGCTTAAAATCTTCCAGCATCTGGTGCAAAATGATTAAAAGCAGCTGAATAAGGTCACAGCAACTGCCACTCACAAAGACTTCCACGGCTCTTAGCTCTTGGCTTTTTACACTATTGTGTAAAAAGCACTTTGGGGCATTTGTTTTTACTCTCCTTTTTTTTTTTTTCACTCGTGAAGATGTGCCAGGGACACAGCAGTGACCTGGGAAATCAGCAGGACTGTCCATGTGCAGCCATTCACCACTATACAAAAATGGTGCCAGGAAAAGGAATGCAACTTGATAGATGTGGAGAGTCTGTACCTTGTACTCCAAACCAGGCTCATCCCAAGGGGTTCCAGGGGTGTGCTGAGAAAAGCTTGGATTGAGTATCTCAGCCCATCATTGATAACAAAGTGAACTCTCCTTCAGTTCAGTGGCCACAGCCATGAGGTGGGAATGAGAATGATAACAACTGCAGGAAACTAGCAGGCAATATCCAGTACAGCAAGGAGGTCCAAGGTGGAAAGAGAAGCACTTTATACAGCTCAGGTCTTGTTTTGTTTCTAGAGTAAAACTGCTTCAGTGAGGTCCTGCATAATGTGTCCCACCACAGAACATGGATTTCAAGTGCAACTCCATATCTAGTGAAACTCAGATTATAGTGCTAAGATTTACACTCTGTTTGGTCACTCCTGGCAATGTCAATGTGAGTCTCCTCCTCTGAGATTCTTCTATTTCATACAAATCTGTGACATATGAATAAAAAGCATCCTTCTGATCCTTCTGAGTCTTTCTTCTGAAAGACTGTCCTCTAGCATCTTGACTTCTGTAAAGGTCCATTGGATTTTCCAGGGTTTGTTGACCATGGAAAGATATGGTCTCTGAGATTTGTGGATGAATATAAGCACGAGTTCTGTATATTTAAACTGTTTCTGGTAAAGAAGTTACCAAAAGCAAATTGCTACAAATAAATAAAGTTACAACTAAGAAATAACAGTAAAGAGGAATAATTTTAGTATGCATGACATGGTTGCATTTTCATATTGACTAGACTAGTTTATGAGCTACATGTCAATTGTTTACAAGTAGGTCTGCTTCTGTATTTAAGTGGTGTACACTACAAAATTCAAGGGATTTAAAATGCTATCTGTGTTCTGTCTCATGTACAGGGTGATAGACACCCTTAATTTGTAAGCATTAGCAAAATGAGATGCAGTTGCAGAAAATGTAATGGGATCATCTTTGTATTTTATGTCAGCTTGTCTAAGTGCTGTTAAAAGATGCACAGTGCATACAATGCAATCTGACAGCAAATAGAGTAGCTGTTGTAGGCATGACAAATAATAGCAGACTTCACTTTTCATTGTCATTTGTACATAGGCAATATCCAATAAACAAGGGAGCTATAACACTGCCTAGAAACTTATTGGGTTTAAAACCTTTCCTATGTTATGCCCATAATCACAGGATCCATTTGGGAAACATGGAAGACTGTGTCTGTTTCCAACCAGAGAAATTCTATTTTAAACACAGTCTCATCTTCACTTATAATTACCTTGAAACTTGGAAATGTGCATCGTGAAATGTTGTGAAAGAGTGTGTTATATTTTTGAACTCAATATTAGTGCATCAATAACACAAGCTAATCATTGCATGAGCTGCTATCTGCATTTTTAAGGAGCCCATTAGTGTCATCACTAGACACAGTTGTATAATTTGAAGATTACTTCAGTTTTTCTTCTGGCAACAGCATGAGTTTTCATCCCTTCATTCGCATTGTCTCCTTGCTTCAAAATAATTGACTCGAGGCGAATCAGTCCTGGGAAGATATTCCCAAGGATCACGCTTCCAGATAAGCTGTTAAAGAATAGACTCATCAGGCAAATGATGAGTCTTGTGTCACAAGCTGTGCAGGTGAGAAATCCTTCATGGTCCAAGGACTAGGCTGCTTTACAGAATGTGAAGAGCTGCTACCAACTGTTGAGTGCAACAACCAAATTCCCAGATCACTCTGTCCTTTCATAGTACCTTTAGGAGCAAGAAAAAAAAGGAAGATATTCTAATTACATTTACATTGCTGTATCTTGTTACATACTAGGACAGACACAGGTATCAGAGTGGAAGGCACTGAAAGATATTACAGTGTTGGCAATGGTTGCATTAAGAAGAAAGGAAGTCTCTTCAAGGAAACCTCTTTTACTACAACTCTGTTCTAGTGGACAGTTTCAAATTTGCCACTTCCAGAAGGTTCATTTGATTTTTTAAAATTTACTTTGTGCTTTATGAATATCTTTAAAAAACAAACAGAAAATGTTGTATATTTCTTTTTTTCCCTCAGCAAAAGGATGTAAAACCTACATAAACTGGGTTTGGACAGATTTTTGGGTTCCCTTTTCATGGCATTACAGTATCTCATTTCTTCCTTTAAAATATTAAGCAAATTAGTCATCACCTTGTAGAGAATAAGGGGTGGAATTTAAAAAAAGCAGGGGGAACAAGAAATTAGTAAGTAGAAAAGAGAAAAAGATGAAAACTGAAGTTTGTTTTGTTAATTTAACACCTACTCTTTTTAATAAAGGATGATCTCACTCAAAGTGCACAACAAAACTGAAATTCTAAATTTTCCAGCTGATTCATGAATGCAAATGCGGTTTAAGACAAGACATACACACAAATAAATGTGGTGTATATGCAAGACATATACAACATTTGCAGGTCCAGTGGAAATATGTGCAAAACTATTTTTGAGTTCACTTCCCCTGAGTTCACCAAAGACATAAGGATGCCATTTGCTGTGTGCAATGCATACACAGACAAATGTTCCAATGTAGCAAAGTGCAGGCTCACAGCAGAGGATATCTGTGCAGAGAGCTGACTGTAGAACAACTACTAGAATATATAAAAAAATAATTTTAAAAAGTGCTTGATTTATCGTATTTAGTTTATGAACTGGCAAATCAGATGAACACTTAAAGCAATTTGGGAGTGTACTTCACTTTCAAGGAGGTACGTGCAAATTACACTAATTAAAACACACGTTCTACCACAATTCTATGAGATCTTGAATGAAAAACAGAAAAGCAAGAAGGAAAAAAAAAAATATAAAGCATTTTATCTGTATACATTTCAAGTGCACAATGTCATTAACAGGCAAATTTAATTTCTGGCTGCCCTTGGGGACACAAAAACTTCAGAGCCTTGAAGAAGTGAGGCAGTGGTTATAAACTGGCTAGGGAAAGGCAGATCCCAAACCACCAGGCAGCTGCTTTTTATTTCAGATGTCATCAAAACCCAGACCTTTTTCATTCTGCTGATAAGCAACTAAACATTTATATATAGAACTTAGAGCAGTAATTTCAATCACCCAACGTAGTATATACAACTAGAGTACACAACCCCTCAGTGTAGCCTACTTACAACTGCCTGTAAGAGAATTCATTACATTCTGTGCATTAACCTCGCTCTGCCTGTTATGATTCACTCTTAGCTGCTGTGTCTGATGCCTATTGGGTTGGTGTCTTTTATCTTAGAATCAATTAATTTTCCTCTGCTTGTAAAATGTACTTATTGTACAGAATAAATGTGCCCCGAACAAAAAAAGTAGAAATTTAACATAGATTTAAACATTGTCTATTACATAAAAGTAAGTAATGCAGTCCTGAATGGCCACCTATTTTTTTTGTTTAACTACAGAGGGGCAGAAAAGGAACCTGCATTGGTTCCCAAAATTGACAATACTGGATTAAAATGAAGTAAAGGATTTTTCTCTGTATAAACATACCCATTGTTAAAGTTATAGAACAACTGAGCTACATTTCTTAAGTTTTGAAATTATGAAAGTTGGGATTGGAACATAAAATACAGCTCTCCTCTCAAGAGGAGACTAAGTAGAATCCAGCTCTTGGTAGAAGAGGTTTTTTATTTGATCAGCAAGTAGCTTTTAGACTGATTTCTAGAGTATTCCCATTGGTTATTACGTTTTCATTATAGTATCATTTCAAAAAGTTAGGTTTAACAGTAAGACTTGAAGGCCTCTTGTGAAATGAGCAAGTGAAACTGTCAAAGGGCAAAAGAACTTGTCCAAAACTATCCAAGAGTCCCTTCATAAAAAATCTGAAACTGTTTTAGTCAGTGGGTAAAGATGAGGACAAAAATATTAATAATTTAATTAATTGATTTCAAGTACTTTTAGCAACAGCAATGGCGTTTTAAATTAATAAATTAAATCAATATCAAGAAATGCATTAGTCAGCTGTATATAAAAATTAATTCTGTTAATCATCAGAAAGGAATGAATATAGTTGGACATGTAGCACATTCACGTTATTGTCCTTTCTGAGCTTTATGGAAGCCTAAAAGGAAGGTAAAAAATAAGTCAGGAAGACATTCTGATAGACAGGCACTGGGACAGGAAAGCTCCCCAGGAAGAGATAAAACACCAGAATAACACTGCAAAAAGTTCAAACCTGTTGACTCATAGGTGAAAATAAGAATGATTATTCATGACCTCTAATGCTGGCAGAAAAGTCAAATATGCAAGTGTGATTGCATTTACCTGTGTATCAAGGGATCAGCCAGTGAGTGATGAGGAGCAGGAAAACATTAGGAGCAAGAAAAACAATGCCAAGAAACATGCAATATCCCATCCAATAATCAAATTCAGATGGATCCAGATGTTAATGCAGTTTGAAACTAAACGCTGCATTTATTTTTGCATTGGCTCTTCTCTTTTTCAAAACCTTCTCAGGCACAGGAATGGCCAGGGGAAAGGGAGCTCAGCTGCCTGGGGGTGGAGGAGCTGGCAGCCACCAGAGCAGCCTTTCCCATCAGTGTGTCTGCTCCCCTGGGAGTTCTGGGACAAAATCCCCTTTGGATGAATCCCATCCAAAGGGATTGTTCTCCAAGAGAACAATCTGAGGAAAACTCTGCCCAGATACAACTACTATCACATCTGATCCAGTAACAGATTTTACAGGAATTAGTATAAAACCTTTCTTTGCCTAGCTTTGCCTGTATTTACATACAAAAATGTTCATGTCAATGAAAGCATTTCTTTCCTGACCAATAAGAGAGAAGGGGAAAAAAAGGAAAAAGAGAGAGTGAAGGTGACAGCGCTTACTGTTTCTTTATACATTTTTATTAGAAATCCTCTCCTCAAGATAATTGGATCATTTCTCTTTTCCACAGAGCCGAGACAAAGAAATGACAGAGAAATATAAAAATATGTCTGTGACAGAGTGTAGAAATTTAACAGAAGGATTTGGAAGTACTCTGAAGAGGAAAGGAAAAGATAGATTTAGTTATTTTTACAGTTCAGTGCTGTTAAAGTTTTATAATCCTGAGAAATAAAGCAGAATTCATGTTTATGTTGGTTTGAAAATGCTGAGAGGGAAGGCTTTTAAACTTATCATCAATAATACCTTCTTGAGGTCTTTCCTACAGACAATTTATTGGCCTTAAAAGTACACTGTACCTTTAGACCTTCAGAGATTTTCCTTCCTGGATCACCCAGACTTGCATAGGCATCCTGAGGTTCAGCACAACCCAGGCTATGCTGCTGTGGAGCCTTCACAGCCAAGGAGTCAGGTCTCTGTGACAGGGACTGGAATGGATCCCAAATGAAAAAGAAACTGGAGGAACTGAGTGAACCATGAAACTGTCTAAATGTATACATTAGATTATGTGAAACAATAACATCTCTTTTGGCCAGTAAGTTGACAGCTTTAAGTCTGATACTTAAGCCTGATGCTTTTATTGTTGGGATATGAAAAATATCCATTGAGATGGATGGCTTCAGGCTTGGGGTTTTTTGTGGATTTTATGGTTGTTGTTATTGTGGTTTGCTTTTTAATTCTGGAAACTTCCACTGCAAGTAATTTGGCTGATTCTCAAGGACAAGGTAAAAATGAGGGATCCCAACCAACTGCTAGCTCCTGATTTAATTGCAAGTGATAGGGATTCAATGCTTTGTGGGACACAACCTTCCTGAAATTAGGTATGGAATAAACAAAAGCAAATATATTCAGACTTCCATATGCTCAAAATAATAATCAGAACTGAATTGCAGTAGTTCCACCTATTTCTGATGAACAGAGAAACTTGCAATAATTAGAAAATCCAATAGTAATGTATACACATGCCCTAAATCCAAACACTGCTTATGCTTCCACATTATTTTGAATGAGGCTAGCCACAGTGGGGCTAAGGTAGAATTGTACTGATATGTAGAGGAAGAATTCAAAATAAAATATAAACATAATATATGGAGGTCAGTAGTCCAAAACTTTTTGTCTTAGTCCCTTGATATTAGAATAATCAAATGTCTATGTTGTGTAAATGTAAAGAAAGTGTACTACCTTGTGATGATTACATGAAATAATGACCCTGAAGTTTCTCTTCCACTCTCTAAATGAATATAAAATTGTATAGATTTCTAATTATTAAGGAAATTAGGATATTGTCTCCACTGATTTCACACAGACATCACTGTGTATAAAACCAATGCTTTTGATACCCTTGTGACAGGCAGGCTATGCAGGAAACATTTTTTTCCTATGCCTTTTCCTGAAAGGGGCAGGTGACAGCTGGAAGGTAGAGCTGTTGTACATGGCAGTGAGGACATAGGTTTAGTTAGTTGTTCTCACTGGAAAGTATAATTGAAGAAATTATTTTTGAAATTCTTACACTTTATCTTGTTTGGATACATATGTAAAATAAACTTTGTTTAAACTATAGAACGTAATTAGGATTAAAAGATATGTAGAGTAAGGATTTACAATAAAAGCAACAACTTCCTTATTACACCATCTTGTTATGGTTATTCTTCTACACCAATTGAAAATGGCCAGAAAACTGAAGTCACTAGAATTTTATGCTGCTGTGTGAACATGTAGAAAGTTTATTAATCAATAAAACATTAATTAAGTCCTGTTTCTAGGCATACTGAGTAGGCAAAGTTCCCACTAACTTCAGTAGGCACTACAGTTCTCAATACCTCTGTATACAAAGAAAAGGTTGGTTGATTAAGTAAAATATCCTAGGTAAATATGTGAGCATATTTTAAAATTTTGCCCCAATTCTTTACATATAATAAACAATGGACTGTTAGGTAGAAACCATATATCTGGATAAAATTTGTATTCAATAAGTTTAGATTAATCACATTGAAAGACAGTGGAATAGAGAAAAAATCCTACAGAAATAATGAGAAAAACCACCACAACAGAAAAGAAAGTAATGCACAATGGAAAAATAGAAGCTGATGTGTTACAAGAGTCTTACCTAGACTTTCTCCTACCTCTACATATGGACTGTCTGGGCAAAAAGTGATCCTTTCATTTGTCAAAGTATTAGCACAGTGCCTGTGTTATGTATGAGTCTATCTGGAATCACAGTGACAATGAAAGTGATAACTGTGTGGTTTATAGTGTAAGAATCTGGAAACAGTACAAGACAGAGCTGTATAGCCAGTCACTGACTCTGCTACGTACTGGTTCCTTCTCAAACCCTTTTGGGACTTTCCTAATATGCAACAGTACCAGTAAAGTATGCTATAATGTGATTTGGCCTTTCTCCAACCTGAAACAAAGAAGCCATAGTTTTGCTTAGGTCTATAGGTTAATCTTACTTCACTTTGCTCCACAAAATTAATTCTGAAAACATAAGAAATGAATTTTCCTGATCAGTTGTGCAAATATGATTAATAAAAGACATATTTTTTTCTGTTTAAACATCACAGTGGCTTAAATATCTCTCCTAGTAGCCTGGAGACAAGCTTTCAGCAGCAGTGCACAATGTATATCTGAGTAGCTCTGAACCATTGAGGAGATGAAACTGTACTTACATAATCCGAGTTCCCATGGAAAGCTGTTTGACATTATCCATCAGCCTCTTGCTCTTTATGGTCAGTGTAGGATGGATGTGTCAGGAGAGGAACCAACACCACAGCCCTGAACTCTGCAAGAAAGAGAGCTCAGGAGAGGGGAAAAAAAAAAAAGAAAAAAGAAAAAGAAGTTATTCAGTGGTAAAAGGAGTGCTACAGACAACAGGAATTGAATTTCACTGAATACTTGGGTCTTGTTTGAGCTGCCTATAGTTTGATTTTTCCTTCCATGTAATGTCTATGTGCACACAAAAAATATGTTGCACAGCAGGAGGTCATTGCCACAAGTTAAATTATGTGATTTCAGCCAGTAAAATGTCTCATTCTGTAGTATACACTTTAAATACTTACATATTGTACATTACACTCTGCCATGGAGTTGTCATAAATGTGTTTCATTCAGGTCACATTTTAAAGGGCCATCTACCCTCTGTATCATCCAGAGTATCTGCAAAACAGATCTGGAAGTCTGAGTAGAGCCGTGTAAGGACAATTTTTTTTAAATGGGTTGCACTAGTATGGGGTTGCATACACAGATGTCAAAGGTGAAGCAGAAATGCACCTCAAGTGTAAAAAAAAAAAACAAAACCAAGGTGAATAAGAAACCTTTCTAACAAAGTCATTCTTCATTAGTATTCAGTATTAAATGGCAGTGCTATTGGGAAAAAGCTTGGTCAACAGAACATAAAAGTGATTAGAAACATGGCTTCTCATAGGTTGGATGCTTAATAATTTCTGAAAGGGGGAAGGGGTTCAAACCACAGTTTGCTAATGTTTCTGCATATGATGCATACAGTGTTTTCTGCAGAAGAGGACAATGAAGATTGAAAATGCATCTTTGCCTCAAAGACAAATGAGATGGGGGAGCTGTGTGTAGAAGAAAGGGTAAGAAATGTCCTGAAGGGGGGCATTTTTTCAAGGTAGCTGCAGAGATTACATATGCTTTATGTAAGGCATGATTATTATTTTTCTTTTGGTGTAAAGCTTCAGTGTTGGCAGTTTTTCATCCCAGATGATCTAATCTCTTTCCAGTCCAGGTTTTTCTCCCCTTAGCTCATTTGTCATATACTGTAAATATGACAAATAATGATACAGTTGAAACACTGAGAGCCCACAGAGGGCCCACATCATTCCTTATAATGGGTTCATCACAGTCCTCTGCAGAAAATTGTTCAAGATCTTGTTAACTTGTGTTCAGTAGGTCGCCTGTGTCTGACATTTTGCCCTGTGAGTCCTGTTGCTTGGGAAAAGAAACTACTGCACTTTGTGAAGTACATAAATAGCTTCATTCTACCTCAGGCAAAATGCATCCACACCTGTGTGAGAGCTGCCTTTGAATTAGGATGCAGCCTAGTTCAGGCAAGAATGTTTAAAAGATGGTCTGTACTGTTCATGCTGCAAATACAGGTCATCAGGAATATCTGGTACAGATTAGATCTGCATATTCACCAAAGAAGAGTAAGATCCTGCGTTCAAATTCTTGCTTCAATAAACTGCTTTGATTTCAGTGAATTATTCCCCACTTTCCAGCAAGAAGCCCCTTAGTGCTGGTTGTTAAACTCAATTCCTCGAAGCAATTCCTTCCTCCATTCCGCATACTCTTCATCCTTACGAGATTTAGATGCAGAAACATCTTCTTCCAGTTACCAAATCTCTGAGAGAAAAGGAGAGCACTCAGTGCTTGGAAATATACTTTTCCTTGAGGGTGGCATAAGTGAGTGATAGTTCTGTATTCAGTCTCATAGAAATAACTATAGCAATGCCAAGGCACCTCCTTCAGCAGCGTGACAGGTTTCTGTAACCAGTCACATCTAATGCAGCAAGAGGTCTGACAATTTCAATGGGAATAAATAGATGCTGTGAGGACCACTTCCATAAGAATCAGATGATCTCAGAGACACCATCTTGACATGAAGCCAGACCAAAATAGTCACCCCAAATTCAGCACTAGTTCAGATGTCCCAGGGTCTCAAGAATGGGTTTGCATTGTACCCACCTCTTCCCCTTCAAGCCATAGGATAGGACTTTTTTTCTTCTACCAAATACATATTAAACTCTTAAAGTGATTTAAATTCTTACACCATTTAAAGAGTTCAATGTGACACACCAGTTCAAATTACTTTAAGGGCCCAAAGCAGATTTCAGTTTTAAACTCAGTCTTAAGCCCAGAACTCTTTCTTAAAAAGGTTCCAAACCTTCACCAGCTGCCTGTCTCATGTGCAGGGTTGTAATGGAATCCCAAACATTACCCAGCTTCACATGAATTTAGGAATCTGTGCCTCTCAGTCTCACAGCCCTGGTCACGGTCATAATTGTAAATTTCTTCCATGCCAGAGCAGAGCACAGTGGCAGCAGCAGCAGTTTTCTAAAGCTGTCACATTGCTAATCCTCTCTCATTCGTAGCATCCTCACCTCATTTGGAGCATGAGTTTGACATCAAGAATATCTGTCTTTCCCATAATTAGCTTAAACCTGAAAACTCTCATTTTTATATTAATTACTTTGTCTGGTCAAAACGTTTTCAAGATTTATTTTTTTTTCCAGTAAAGAAGTGGCTTTTTTACTGGTAAGAATTTAAGATCAAGAAGATCAAAAACTTAAAAAGCTCTTCAGTTTTTGCTTAAGAGGAGTCCAAATATTAGGGGTGAGATCTGCCTATGTGCAGAAGTGAGTGGTTTGTCAAATATTCACAGGAAAAAAAAATCGTAGCCAAACACATTCTTGCTAATACTGTTTGGTAGCTGAAATGTTATTAAAATATTTCCTGATCCTCCTTTTTTCAGTAACATAGACAATTCCTCTTTCCACTGAACTCCTAAGGTTTTTTGTGCCAATTTTGATAACATCTAGAAAAATATTTTTGCATTTTCACTGTTTCAATAAATATACATTTGTAGTAATAAATGATACATAGACATAAAATTCCATGTAGACTATTTTTTAAAGATAAGGAATTCTTAACTAATTTCAGCCCATTTACTAGTGATAACTAGACTCTAATATGCATGAATGCTTGACATCCATCTGAAGTTTTGCCAAGCTAATTATTTATAAAACTTCTTTCATGAATGCACTTTTTGTAATCAAAAAAAGTGGAAAATCTATGTTGTAACCTATTATTTTGCTGAAGAAGACACTGCAACCCTTTTCTTTTTCTGCCCTCCTGTTTTCATAAAAAATTATATATGGGGACTGAATAGTGTTTGAAATCTCATCCCTTTTTTCAGATACAGAAACTGAGTGAGAGAATCACAATTTATTGAGAAACTGAGAATGAGGAAGCACAGGCAAGCAGGCTGGTGCATACAGAGTGTGAGCATAAAGGTGTCTTTGCATAGGGAATGAATTTAAATGTAAGAGAAGGAATATCATGTAGATGGAAGTGAGTTTGCACCCCAGCATATCATTATCAAGACTTCCTTGTGAGTGCCACTGTTTAGTTCTTGATACAAATCCAACCCTTCTACCTTTGATAAGTGTTCTAATCCTGTAGTACTTAAAAACTTGTGAAATATTTAGAATATATGGGCATATACAAAGAATATGCACCCTTGTTTTGACACCAAGGAGTCCAAGATATATATTTTCTTAAATTAGATGCCTCACTCATGTGTCTAAATTAGGTGGAACAGACACATTCGAGAGCTTGGGTGGTAAGAATACATCATAGATTCATAGAATGGCCTGGTATTGTACTTGTGGGTGCCTTCAGCTCAGGGAGGAATGATGAGTCTGACTCTATGTTCTCAGAAGGCTAATTTATTCTTTGATAATACTATATTATATTCAAGAATACTAAACTAAACTATATTAAACTAAAGAATACAGAAAAGATACTTACTGAATGTTAAGAAGATACTAATGCAAACTTGTGATCCTTTCCCGAGTCCCGACACAGATTGGCACCAATTGGCCAATGAGTCAAAACAACTCACACCAGATTCCACTCAGGCAATCACCTTCAGGTAAACAATCTCCCATGATACTTTCCACTTGTGCTCAAACACAGGAGAAACAAATGAGATAAGAATTGTTTTCCTTTTTTCTCCGGGGCCTCTTGCTGTCTTTTCAGCTTCCCAGGAGAAAAAACCTGGGGAAAGAATCATGCCTAGAGAATGCGGATGCCACAGGCCTGGGTTAGAAAAGAACTTAAAAATCATCTGGTTCTAACACTCCATGCTGTGGGCCAGGACACCTTGTACAAGACCAGGTTGCTCAGAGCCCCATCCAGACCGGGCTTGAACACTTTCAGGGATGGAGCATTCCCAGCTTCTCTGGGCAACCTGTCAGTGCCTCACCACCCCAGAAGTAAAGAATTTCTTCCTATCTAAATACATCCTCTTTCAGTTTAAAACCATTTTCCCTTGTCCTATCACCACCTTGCAGAAATTCCCCTTCCAGCTTTTTTGTAGGCCCCCTCTAGGTACAATTATGTGCTCTGAGGTTTTCCTGAAGCCTTCTCTTCTCCAGGCTGAACAATCCCAACTCTCTCAGCATGTCATGTCAATGTGAACATTTTGGTAGCATATTTCAGGATAGGTGTCTGTAAGGTTTATGGAACACAGGTGCTCAGTTAACTGAAGAGAACTTGAGATGTTAATTGGACCATAGTCTGTGGACGGAAAAAAATCTGACAGTTTCAAGGATTGTTCAGGCTTTCTCCTGGGGCTAAGGACTGGATCTTGGGCGAGATACATTTGTATTGAGCTCGGATGATCAGGGTAGCCCATCCATCTCCCCATCAAAAATGATGTACGTATACTCATTTATCACTTTTTCCTTGGCCTTGGGAAGAATGGGTTTACTGATATTTTGTCTGGTGTTCATAGCGTGGGCAAATGTCATCTTTCAAGCCTCAAAGAGTCACCTTAAACTGTTAGAAATAATTTTTCTGTGAGCATACCATTATCTGTCTTGCATTCACTGTACTATTTTCTGCCTTCATCTAAGAAATCCTCTCATTTGAAGGAGGGACATAGGACAAATTATATCCATACAGATAAGGAAAAGAAAAAATCAATGCAAAGAATTCTGCTTCTCAGATGCCCAGATGGTATGTGCTTTGCTCTTGTGCCACGCTGATTTCAAGGGTCATGCTAATTTCTTGATTTTGAAAATTTTGGAGGAAATTGTTTTCTAAATCCAAGATTTTCAAAGACAATGCAAGTTGTCTTCCCCTGTACAGACAGTGTAGTTTGGCTCCTGGTGATTCCCTGTATCTGTTGTGGACATTCAGTTTCTTGCAAAAGGAACAGTTTAGACATAAGTAGCATCATGGATTATCCTCTTCTGTGTCAGTAACATACAGTTTATTTTCCAAAACACAGAAATGCTTTCACTCATATAAAATCTATACTTTGAGAAGAAGTAAAAATTAGTGCCATACAAGATCAGATGATCTTGTAGTCCTTTTAAATTAATATAATGAAAGCATACAGACAGTTTTAATGAGGACTCTAGCAGAAACGTTAGGAGAACTGCTAAAGGTTATGAGTTAAATTTGAAATAGTGGAAATATAAACTAAATCTATAAACTTTGTCAAAAATTTCATCAGGGATCACAACACAAGGATTACAGACAAAATTTCTCCTCCTACTTAACCACTCAGAATTATGTCAAATGTTTCACGTAGCTTTTCCTTTGGGGATGGTTTTACACTTTTATGAATAAGCTACATGGATTTGGATCTTTCTGACTAGCTCCTGTCACCTTTGACATTATGTGAGTGTTCAGTCTAGAGTCCATAAAGTGAAGTGCCTGTACACATGCATTATTTCCATGAAAGAGACTGAGAAAGAGAAGCTTCAAGAGAAGCTTCCTTCAGAACCAAGAAGATCCTTCTGTAACCTGACTATACAGTCTACTTAATAGTGTTGTAAGTCAAAAGAGAAAACTACTAAACTGCAGCTCAATTTTTACAATGCGCTTGAGTTTCCCCTTTTTCCTTGTAGAATATTCCTTTTTATTCCAAAACAAGCTTCCCTGCCAAATCCAGATACCAGGCCTCTCTGATTTCTTCATGATCAGCCTCTAAACCCAGTTTTCCTCCAGTCACGTCCTTTCTACACTTCCTGAGCCCATTGATCCTCACCTACACACAGGGGCACTGATATGCCCCTGATGCTGCAGCTGACAGGAGTTAAACCTTCTGGGGTGAATTAGCTTTGGCTTCAAGTTGGCAGGTAGTAGATAGAAAATAAATGGGTTTGGGAGGTCTGGGGACATTACTGGGGCTGCTTTAAAGGAGCCAATGGAAAACAAATACAGCTAAATGAAAGAAAAGCTATTTACTTTCCTTTATCTAAGCTTTGCTTTCTGGCAGAAAAAGAGGTGGGATTGGAGAAGAGGAGGAATCCAGGTCAGGAAATGATGCCCCCGGAGTCACACAAGATATGAAATTGAGCCTGAGTATAATTTGGCTCCTGAGTTTAACTGTGTTAGGCCAATAAACCATTTTTATTACTACACACAAAGCAGAGTTGCCAACCATCTCTACTTTTACAGAAGGTCATTAATTTCCTTTTAAAATATAATGCATTCCTCCTTGAAAAAAACTCCCATGAAACATAAATTTTAAGTTTAGACAGATGTAGTTACAGATGAGCATTTAAAAATAGTATTCACTATTATTCACTTTTTGGCACTATTTCATACAGCGCTTCAACATATATTTTAAATGTTTAAATTAAACCAAGGAATTAGTTTAGAAAGCTTCTCTTTTTTTTAAGCAGATGACTTTCTGTAAAGATTTCTAAGTCAGCATTTGGAAAAATGTGGGGTCATGTCAGCAAAATGTATGCTTTGTTTCAATAAATTCATTAGCAGGTGGGTCGTTTACTCTGATGCAAAGTGCCAAGTTATAGAGGTCAATGGATTTATAAGGTTCAAAGAGGAGAATTTACAGCCCCAAAGAGGGATGGCTGGCATGAGGAATTGCTCCCAGAATTGTGAGCTGTTAGAGTTAGAGCAGACTCCTGACCAACAAAAACTAGTCTGGCACCAAGAAACTTTGTTCGTGGAAGGTTTACTCCACAGCTATAGTTCACATAAACTGTACAAGAGACTATTATTAGTATTATTATTTTTACTATTTATTTATATTGCAGGGGTACCCAGAGGCCCCACACAGGATCCTGTTCCAGCTGTGTTTTGGACTACAAGAACACAAAGATATTGTCTACCTTGGAGGCAACTTGAAGTCATCATAAGTGATATATGAAGAGATAAAGGTAAGGTATAAAACTTAGAACAACTTTATAGTGAGATTTATACACATTATACATTTAAAGATCTGTCCCCACAGTTTGTTCTGTTTTATGGATACTGCTCTAGGACACATATCTAATTGTGAAGGAGGTAGTTTTCTGCTCACTGTGGGAAGGGTTTTTCTTCACTTCAGAAGCAGCACAGTAGTCATGCACAGAAAAGCAAAGAATTGCCTTGAACACAACTGCAGGGCAATGGCAACTGTGTAAAACCTTTTCAAGGAAAAGAAAATCAATTTCTAAGGTTTGAGGTTTGGTCACAAGCCAAGAAACTAGATTCTGTTCAAGGTTTGCTGAGCTTTCCAAATCCTCTCACAATGCTAGGAGAGGTTTGCAGGGAAAGTAGGCTGACATATGGTTTACAATGGATTATGCATAGTCTTGATTCAGTTCTTAAGGTTTGAGATGAAATTCCTATTGGACTTTGAGGTTTATTCAAATCAAAATGATGGGCTGTAAACCCACTCAAGCCTGTTAAAATGATTCACATGAATCTCTGCAAGATGAAATCAGATGGTTGCAAAATAGAGCCCTAAGAAATTTTTGAACCAATGAGAACAGCAGGAGTTTTGATCCTGACTTGATTTAAAGCAGCAATAGAGGTAAATTTGGACTTCAAAATTTATAACAAGTAAAAAATGCAAGAATGACCCAAAGAGTAAGGATTTTGCAAAGGCCAGGAAAACATCTTTTGGCAGCTGTAGTCAGTGCTGGACTTTCCACGAGCAGCACAGCAATTTCCTCTAAAGCATCAAAAGATTAAAATGCCTTTCTATTGTCTTCAGACACTTGTTCCATTCAGAAATATGATGTTTATACTTCTCAAAGCTAAACTTTACCATAACCATAACAACTGAACTTTCACATGATGATTATTAGTCCACCATAATGAAAATTCCAATCCTGAAAAAAGGCAACCATATACCTATTTAGAAAAAAAATTATGTATCTAATATGTATATATATGTGTGTGTGTGTGTGTGTATACACAAACACAAATTTTCAGGGCTTTCTTAAAATTTAGCTATCATCAATATAAAATAAATGAGTCACCACATATTAAATTACTGACTGCTTAGAAATAAGTAAATTAGAATTAGGAACACTCTGCAAAGTGAAATGTGCTCACAACAGCCACTCTATTTTTTAACTTAAAGAAATGAAATTAAAAATCTATTTTAAATCCTTTCCAGGTGAAAAAAACTATATTTTATACATTCTGTCACATATTTGATGTGTCTATTGCACTTTTGTTAAGTAACATGTGTGTATCTGTCATGGGTTTCTTAAATGTGCAAAAATGAGTAGGTTTCTGATTGCAACCAATATATGGCATGAAATAAAAAAAATAAAATAAAATGAAGTTGTTTATATAGCAAGGAGATAGTTTTGTCAGTTCATTTTCTCCATGATTTATACAGCTATTATGTCACAATACAACTAAAAACTGCTCTTAGGGTCTGTTTTTTCTTAAAAACAATTGCTTTTACTCTGAGGTAGGAATTCTGTGTTGGCTGAATGTTGGAATAGTCCCCCGCCTCCCACTCTGTCTATTAAGAAAGCTCACACTTCATAAATAAATGCAGCTAATAAAACAAAATCTCTTTTTTTTTTTCCTTCAACTTATCAAAACCAGGCAAATACAGAAAATTACATTTGCTATTAACACATGGGTTGTGAAGAAGTGTTTGTCTAGAGCAGTGGTACCCCAGCACAGAGAAGAACTTTGGAGGCAAAGCTTTGGTTGCACTGAGCAGCCTCCCCTGGGTCCCCCTCTCCCCAGGCCAGCTGGAGACTTGCTGCCTCTCCCTTGGGATGCCCATTCTGGCTACTGACACATCTGGCTCGCTCTCATCCTGTTCTGTTGGCTCTCCTGCCTTTCTTTCAGTGACTCTTCCTATTTGTTAATTGTTTCCAACCAGCTAATCTCCTTTTTCCAACTGCAGCACAAACATATTTGTCACAGTAAAATAAATCTCCGCATGCTTCTGGACTATTTAAAAATTTAACTTATATTATTCCTTATACTTTGTGTTTCCCTAGGTTTATTTTCTGCATGTAGCTGCCAATTGATTCAAAAGATAGGGCACAGTCAGCTGGGTTTCTTTATTCTCTTGACACAGTTTCTTGGTATATTACTGGTGCCCTCTACAGAATCCTTAACAAAAATTAATGTAGAATGAAAAAGATTTCTTCAACAATGACTGCATTTCTATGTTACAGTTTTATCACAGGAGGAAACTGATTTCCTCATGAAATTTTGAAATAAAATTTTGAAGCTTTTATATTGGCTTTGCTTAGATGTTTGGAAGTAGAATACATTTTTAAAAAATGTGTCACCAGGAGTAAGTGTAATGATGAAAAGAAACATTAAATAAGATGGAGAAAATTGTTCCAAAAGGAATGAGATGTAAAATTTCATTTTATATCAAATACAAGTCTTCAAGGTAAAATTTGTCTTTGGAATATGTCCACTAAGAAATAACATAGAAGCAGGAGCAGTCCAAATAAACTATATTTAATTTGAAACCACTTAAAAAGACAACAATTTTCATTTCCAGCCAATATAAGGGGTGATGGGCCTGTTATCCCATACCATTAGGCCACTGGGAGTGTCTTAATGGGTTTGCAAAGCCCTGGTTCACAAGTGTGTATGTCCACATGCCTTTTTCTTTGCAGCCCCATCCAAGCCAGAGTAGCAGTGGCATGTGGAACCAGAGTGGAACCAGAGTGGGACCAGAGCCCAGGCTTTGTACAGAGATCGGGGGCAGCTGCCTGTGACAATGTAATATTAGTGGCAATAAGGTGTTTAACAACTGTTTATGATACAGCTGTGAGAATATAGTAGCACCTGAAGTTTTCCAAATGTCTTAGGCTGTTTCAAAGTGTGTGTGTGTGTGTGGGATGTGTAAGGCTCCATTTCTGAACATATTTCCCCTGTAACCTAAGACCATGTTCCTCCCCCACCTCACTCCTCTTTTTTCTTATATCCTCTGAGTATAATTCAATTAAGAATAAGACATGTTTTCCTACTTGCTAAAGGGAAGCATGTGTTATTCGTTAAAAAATTGGCTGGCACAAATGCGTGGCCTGTAGATAACATACCAGTTTATGCTGCATTCCTTTTTTTAATTAGACTTCCCCTCTTGTCCAAGTGTCTCTCCTACCCCCTTGTTTATCAAATTTCTGCTCTATAGTTGTCTTTCCACATTTACACTGAAGTGGGATGTGAACCCAGAGCAGTAAGTGTTCCACATGGTTCAAGTTAGGTTCAGAAATGGACAATCTTTTTTGCCCACAAGCTTCTAGTTTATTTGTCAAGAATGACTTTCATTGTCAGAACAAAGCCAAGGCACTGTGGAAGAAGTCTGAGGAACACAATGTTTATTTCCTTGGGGACCTCCTTCTCCAGCAGGTCCTGGCAGACCTAGATTGGAATTCCCACCACCTGCTTTGCTTTGTTTTTTGTCACTATCACATCTGATCTTTTTGGGTGGCATAAGTACACAGCACAGAGAAAAGGGCCCCTGTCTGGCCCTCATGTTTTGCTGGAAACTAACAGTCAAGTTTTTTCATTCAGCTCCTTCATCACATTAAAAAAAGCATTGTGATAAACACATATCCTTTGATGTTCCTCTGGTGGGTTGACCGTGACTGGATGCCAGGTGGTCACCAAAGCCACTCTATCACTGGCCTCCTCAGCTGGGCAGGGCAGAGAAAATAGAAAAAAGCTTCATGGGTCAAGTTAATGACAACTGCACTCTGAATCTGCTGTACCTTCTTTCCCCAAGCAGTGCAGGGGATGCAGAATGGGCACTGCTGTCAGTCCATCACACGTGGTTTCTGCTGCTCCTTCTTTCTCAGGAGCAGGATCCTTCCCACTCTTTCCCTTCTCTAGAATGGGTCCCCCACAAGTTCTGAAGTCCTGACAGCAAATCTGTTCCAGCATCTGCTTCCCCCCTCCATGAGGGCACAGATCCTGCCAGGATTCTCCTGCAAGGTCTCACATTCTCCTTTGGGCATCCCCCTGCTCCAGTGAGGATTCCCTCACAGGCTGCAGGAGGATCTCTGTTCCACCATGGAGCTCCACGGGATGCAGGGGCACAGCTGCCCCACCATGGGCTGCACCACAGTCTGAAGGGGAATCTCTGCTCCAACACCTGGAACATCTCCCCCCTTCCTTCTGCACTGACCTCACTCTCTGCAGGGCTGTTCCTCTCAATATTCTCACTTCTCTCTTCCAAGTGCCACTGTGCTGAATTGGCTTCCCCTTCATAACCATCCAAAAGGTGCTGCCACCATTGCTGATGGACTCACCCTTGGCCTGTGGTGGGTCCATCTTGGAAGTGGCTGGCATTAACTCTGTTGGACATGGGGAAGCTTCTCAAAGAAGCCATCCCTGTAACCACCCTGCTACCAGAACCTTGCCATGCAAACCAGATAGGGACTCAAAGGAAATTCCTTGTCCCTTACACACAGGTTCCCACAGTCTAGAGTTTCAAACCATGCTAAAGACCAGAAACACTACTGCTACCATTACCCTGGTAAAAGTTTCTGTTCACACAGACAGAAACTTTACATCTCGTGTGTAGTGAGTAAAGTAAAACATGCTTCGGAGTTAAAGAATTTTAATCCACAAAAAGTTGAAGATTTCCTTACATAAAATGGTGTTAAAAGGAAGAGCAAATGCCAGACTGTCTTAACTAGAGTTGGTCAGGTCCTCATTAAATGAGTGGCTCTCCTTAGCCTCACAGCTAAAATAAATGCAAATTTTCCTAACACAGCTGTGGTGCTTGTTTGTAAGCAACAAAGCACTCCCTCTTCTGATCCCCAGTACCTTGCTGTGGGTCATGCCCCAAATCTGGCCATGTTCATTCACAGCAGGGTAAGCCTTCCTTGACAGAAGACCTTTTATTATCTTTTTAGCTTTCCAGTGATAGTTACAAAAAAACACGAGGTAAGAAGAAAGAGCGGGTCTTTGGTAATGAAAAATTTGCAGCAGACAAACGAAGAATGGCTTCAGCTCTCTCTGTTTAAGATATTTGTATTATTTATTGTATTGCTTACTCAATGTATTGATTTTTAACAAACAAGTCTATTAATGGTATCAGTTTCATGTTAAGCTGGTCAACTTTTTCAAGGCCATCAATGCTACTAAAGAGAGATGGAGCAAAATTATAAATGCTTATCTTACAAAATAGTTTGGCACTTTAATTTCTAATTTAGAACACACGATTTCATCAAAATATTTTATTTCTAATGATTTGCAAGTTGTAAAATATTTTAATATGCTCTTAGTAGTAAAAATAAAGAACACTGCTGGATTTAAGGTATTACTCTTGATGTTTTTCTGATTATTACTCTTTTGTATTTCAGATAGTAGTGCTCATTACTACATTTAATATATGATGCCATACCAAAATATTACAGAGTCTCTGGTCTCAGAGTAAGGTTTATAAAATGTTCAATGCAAAACAGAAAAGAGATATTTTAATTACTTCACTGTTAAATGGTATTTTATGTACAAGTGAAAGAATACTGAAATAGTGTAAAAATAATGCCTGTAAAATGGAAAATACTATTTCAAACAGGAATTTAAAGTAGTTTTTAAATCACTTGTCATAAGAAATACTGGGAAACACAATTCTTCATTCATGAAATGCTAAAAAATCATGTTTTTAGGGAAAAACCAAATCAAATACTTCAAATACTAATTTCCCAAGGACACTTCCACTGTAGAACTTCCAGTCAGGCATACATTGACTCACTTACCAGATGTATTTTTTCTTTAGCATACATAAACCCAGCCAGCCTACCTTTCAGACAATGAAATGACCAATTAGAAGAGGTGATCCTTATGAAGAAATTCAGAACAGTTCAAATCAGTCAGCAGAAATCTAGAGGAGCATCTTTCTTAAAACAGGGATGTTGTAAGTGCACAAACAGGAGAGGGCCATTTGTCAGCAAACTAAGAATCTTAAAAATAACTAAATGTACATAAATGTATGTAAATATATGTATACATATGTTGGCCTGAAGAAGAAATTGTGTGCTTGAAACTTCTACTTTTCTCCCAGTAGATGAGGTGATACAATAAAATATATTGTTTCTTCCTACAATCCTTGACTGAGTAAAAGCAGGCTCTTCACTCAGGAAACAAATTATTATGTTGTTAAATTGCAGAATAATCTTGGTAAATAGAAAGTGTTATGCCAAAATCTTACTCTAAAAAAACCAAAAATTTTGAGGAGTGATCTCTGTGCTCCCTTTTTAGTGAAACCTGTGAATTGCCAAAGAAACAGCAAGTATAATTCAACTGCATAAATATTAAGCAGTCTAACCCAGCAGGTTATTGGATTTCATACAGGACATGACTGACTGGTGAGCCCTTCTGCTGCGTGTCAGTGCCAGCAGCACGGCTCTCTCTCATCCCCTGCCTGGCATCCTTGCTCCACCAGCAGCTTTCATGGGTTCTCATTGCTGTGCTTCAGCCTTTCCCTTTCTGCTTTCAAGGCATTCCAGACCACAACAACAAAGCACATGAATTAGAACTTGCTTTCTGATAACATTTAGAAAATTCCTATTCCAGTCAATTTTTCCTGATTTTCTAACAGTGAGATTCCATTAATGATCTGAACCAGAGAGACTATTGCAGGTGACTAAATCACATGAGATAGGAGATATGGTTGCTCTCACTGGTTCTTTCCACAGTGTTTAAAATAACATATTTAGAGCAGGAGGGGTGTCCTTACACTACAGATAAGAAACAGGGGAAAAAAAAAAGATAACTAGACTAGGATCTAAACAGGCTTGCATTTTTGTACAAATGATTCTCATTATTTCTCTTTCAGTATCTATAATGCTTCCTTGCAGCACATGTGAAAGGAATTTGAAACTGGGATGTGATACAGCTCATTGCTTTCTAAACCTTCACTCCTGCTCATCTGCAACAAAAGTTGTTATTTGATCAGCTTAGATGCACCTCCTTTCTCAAACTTAAAATGTCCTGTTACATGAAAATCCAATGTTTTTTAATTCTAATCTAATCCTATAACTAAAAAACAGTGCACCCGAATTGAGCCAAAAATGGTACATGCAATTATAAACACTCACCTAACACTTTTGCAGAACACCTTCCAACCCCAAGAAATAACCACTGATATACTCACACAGGTTAATAATGTTTTGAAGAAATGCAACTCATAATATTACTCACTCTACTGAAAACTCTTAGAATAAGAAGACAAATATATTCTCTGTGTAAATTGTCTTATTTGCACACAGTCTTTGCTCAGTCCTGTTTCCCTGAATAGGAAAAAAAAAATAGCAGGCAACAGCTTCCTCACTCAGAAATCCCCACTGCAGCCCCTGCAGCTTGCTCTGGGCCCCAAGAAGTTCTTGCTTCTCTTTTCTCTGAGGGCTGTGTTCATATTCCTTCAACATCTCTGCATCCAAAATGGAGTTTGCTAAAAATTTCATCACCTCTCTGCATGTTTCCCCTACAGCTGGGGAATCCTTGGTTAGACCCACTTATGTCAGCCTTTGCATGCCAAACAGCTTGGGCTTTTTCCAAATCCTTTAGGAAAATCAAATTATTTTTACTATAAAATCTTAAGCTCTTCAGAGTCCTGGAAACTGCAGAAAGGAGTCCTCTGAGAAGGCACATATTTGGAGGTCAAATCACATGTACAAAGATATAGATAAGGGAAATGACAGGCCCACAGTGCATGGAGTCAGTGCTTCAACCTGCTTTGGGAAGGTAGGGGAGGGTGAGGTGCTCAGAGGCACGGCACAGAGATTCAGAGAGGGCTCCAGGGGAGCTGAACTGCTACACCAGGCATCAACAGCTGAGGGATAGTCACCACTTCACTTTTGGGCTGCAGATTTTCAATTCAGGGCCCAGCTGAGTGTTTACCTAAGAGCCACACACATTTAAGGAGGCATACAGAGTGTTGCACTGCTGGGAAACTCAGAAACAACATTCCCATGGTCCAGGCTGCAGACAGGGCTCTACCATCCAGTAACTCTGAAACAGAGGAGCAGTGGGGCAATGACTCTGATGTCAGCACCCTGGAGTCAAAACCACTTGATTTCCCATTCAAAAATAAAGCAGCACTGTAATAGGAAGCAGAGCTTTCCCAAACTCTCCATGCCTTGGGCATGAGAAAATGGCTTGCTTAGCACACCACCTCCACACCACAAGGATAATTAACTCGGGTTGTAATTGTCTAGCAGAGCATAGCAGCTTCCTCTGGTGAACCTGCACTGCTAACAGTGCATCCTAAGCAATCGTGCCTCTCCATCTCCAGTTCCTAAAGCTAACACTTTACTGCTTTCAGCACAATAAAATGAATCCCTGATTTAATCCTGCTGTTTCAAATCTTTGCCTGAAATTGCAAATGTGCTGCTAATGGACCATGATTCAGGCAATGTAAAAGTTTGCCAGGACTGGAGGGCGATGCTAAAACTGGTGTCAACTAAAATTTTAGAATGGTTGTGTTTCTACTGGACTTCTTGCAGGTAGACCTAGAAACTGAACCCAGATACCTCTGTTGCCTAACAGAGTCTGACAAAATAGTTATATAGATGACAGAGACATGAGAGTTAAATAAGAAAACAATTATAGTTGCTTAGTACATGTGAGCAACCCACGGTAAAAGTAAACCACTATATTAATGCTTTGTGGTGGACCAATTACTTCAGCCTTGATATATTTAATTGTGTTCCAGGCAAAGCTCTCAAATGATTTAATATTAGTGTAGCTCAATTATATTTATATTCAGTGAGTTATAACAGTATGTAACAGCTGAGGATCTGGTACAGTCTCCATGTCTCACAAATACTAACACTGAAGGCTGCTTTTAGCTTTTTTTCTACTCCTATTTCCCTTATGAGCAATGGAAGAATTTTTGTCAATCACTTGAGAGACATTGCTTTTGCATGTGCTAATTTAATTCAGTGGGACAGACAGATCTATAGCAGCTGGCAGCAGACAAAGGATGGGCTGAAGGAGGTTTTCTAAAGTTAATACTATTCTTGGTGGAGATAATTACAGACTTTTAAAAGCCAACCAATGAGCTCACAGAGCAGCAGTAAACTCTGAGCATCCGAGGGAGCAGGGGAGAGCAGCATTGTCTTCTGCCACAGCTCTGCATTCAGAGGTATGTGACTCATGGGAAACCGGCCCAAGACGTTTCAGTGGAGCCATCAGTTCCCTGCCAGAACTGAAATGTTCCTCAAGATCAAAGATTCCTGCTAGTGCTTCACTTCTGAAGAAAACTGGGGGAAAATGCTGAATTAAAACTTTTAACCCAGCACCAATATAGAGCTGCACATGGCACAAGTTTTGATGGATTGTGAATGCTTCAGAGAAGACAAAAATGAGAAATGCTTGAACTGTATTCAATAAATGAAATTAAATAAAATACAAAATGTTTTCTTAGTAGAGAAAATGCCTAAACAGTAAGTGAAAAATGGCAAAGTAGACAGGAGACTGCAAACATATCTTAACGGGTTACAAAATTACCAGTAAGTCAACCAGCCGATGCTGTTCCAATAAATAAGTTATTCTTTGTTGTGTTGACTGGCATGTGATATTTAATAAACAGAAGAAGTAAACTGCTCTATGTATCATTTTTGAAGCCACATCTAGAGAACTGTGTCATTTGAACTTCCCACATTATGAAAGCTCTAAAAAGTTATACCTAGAGAAAAGAATGAGGAAAGCCTGAAAAATCCAATTAGTCCAGAAAATACAATGTGCACTCTTTTTCTCCATCCTTTTCTTGGCAGAAGCAGTAGATTTCCCAGGTCAAAGTCTTTGTTTCCTCTCATCTGTACCTTCCCTATTGGTTTAAATTTTCATGAAGGGTTTCGAGCTGCTTTTTTTTTTTTTTTTTTTGTACAAACAGTATGTCAGCATTGAGCAGTCAGTAGAAATGGCCAGTCACAAGTAAAAACACCTGAAGTAGGGATTTTTACTGAAATTATATAGTCCTCCAACACTGCATAGGGTATAAGTTTTACAATATACATAAGCCTGTTTTAAAGATGATCAGCAATTGACATTCCCACCATGTTTGGCTATTATCCAAACAGGTTAAGATTTAGTAAATGAGATACGAGATGTTAGATAAACTTCTGGCCTTAATGACAGATTAGCACAGGAACATATTATATAGAACAGGTATGAAATCTTTGTTCTCTAAGGCTGGTTAAGCAATGTGAATTTGTAGTACATGTACATGCAATTTCATTTAGGCTATGCAGGTGACTGACACATGCATGAGCCACCCCGGGGGTAGAATGTGATATAGGTGACATGTAAAGGCACTTTAATCCATGTCATAACAGGGGCCAAAGCCAGGCTTCACAATGCAACACAATATAAACTAAAACTTTAGAATATCATTAAGTACTGTGTAGTACTGTAGCTCATCTCTGCTTATCTTAGATTAGTCTGTAGCTCAGGATTTCCCAGGCACTTTTTTTTTTTTCATGAATAAAAACAGTAATAGCAATGGCAACTGGTTTCTACTCCCACTGGTGACAGCAGGACTCACTGAAAGCCTGGATCATCCTAACTTGAAATGGATCATAAATCACTAATGGTTCATGTAACATAGTACCCCTTTATCTGGGCAGACAGGTCTGAGGTAGTTCTGTTTGAGCTTGGAAAGATGGCCAGGATCATTTAGAAACAATAGGAATTGCTGTCCATGTAAGGCATTCTTTCTTCAGGAATACACAGTCAGTCTCTCTTGCAAGGTAGTCAGAGCTTTGTGCTGCTGACTGCACCGTCATCTGGGTAAAGTACAAAACTGTACTGCAGTCCTGTCCATTTGTCATTTTCAACTTAACTTTCCTGGAGGAGCTACAAAGCCAGTGTATAAAAAACCTCCCAAACATAGCAGATCAACCCCACAACCTCTTGTGATTAGTGTTTTTGTTTCCAACGAGTTGTCAAAATGACTATCTAGCCACATGTGTAATTTCTGTTAATTTTCTCACACTACTCTCACTTCAGTGAAATTAATCTAGAATCCAGCACAATAACCATGGCTTAAAATACAAACAATTTAATTCAAATACTCTGCAGAAAAAAACCCAAACCATTGTTAGAAGGTACAGCAGTATTGAGGATGAAACCATAACCCCCTGAACTACAGCCTTGGACACTGAGGAGGTTCATATTATTGCAATCTTAGCACTTGGAACAGGAGATTCAGATTCCACTTCAGAGTTATTCTAGTTGTGGAAAGATCCCTAATTAACACTATGTGAATAATTTCTATTAATTGACAAACTTTATAAAAATATCCCTGCTTTCTAAAAGTTTCCAGTGTAGCTTTCTTTTACTTATTTTTAAATGGGAAGTAGTTCAAGAGACTGACAAACTTTTGAACTAGATTTTTTTGAGATACTGATGAGGTTTATGACATCATTGTGACTGTATCATTGTCATTTAAAATCAGCTGTGCTCCCAGTTTCTGAGAATATAGCGGTCTACCAGTAGTAATAGCCAAAATGGAATGGAATGGAATGGAATGGAATGGAATGGAATGGAATGGAATGGAATGGAATGGAATGGAATGGAATGGAATGGATGCCACCTCTCCTCATGGGAGATGGTTTCACCAGAGCAAATACTGCTTGGGGACAGGACTTTTTGTTCTACTTCAGCATTAAGCACCTGCAGAGTAAGCCAAATGTAACCAGCTGACCCACCTGAAGGGACTACAAGTCTTCCATTGTGGAAATTAAGCACCCTGGATAACCTGGGTCATTTTCAGGAGTATCATTTACTGTTTAGTCAACCCAATAGCAACTTAAAACTTTCTGAAGTGATCTTCCATTGTAATTTTCAGTAGCCTATTTGTTGAAAGGCAAACAATGAAATATCTCAACCTGTTACAAATTCAGTATGTTATGTTAAGAGAGAATAAAATTATTTTAAGCATGGCACATTTATTGGCATAGGATGCTATACTAATACATCCAACTTGTCTGTAGTAGAATAAGTACCTTCTGCATCCACAGAGGAACCTAAATAAACCTGGCCAGAAAAAAAAATTTATTTAGAACTCTGTAACCTCAGGCCATACTTTGAAAATCATTCTAATGAGGCCTCCATATGCTGGAAGTTTACTTGGTCAGTTTTCCAACTGATTAGATTGCTATCTGGGGTGACAAATGACTTTTCTATAGCCTGTGATTTGATTCATTAATCTCAGATATGTATTGATGCATAAACCATATCATATCACAGATAGAGGAGGTGATGCACCTACTTTGTGAATTAATTGTGATCAAATATTATTTTGAACTTGCATGTGACATAATTTGCTGATAAATGTGTGTTTTAAATTGAGATTGCAAACAGACCTGGTGTAAGTATGATCACACAGAATATGGATCACTGTTTAAGCAACCAAAAATGAATACGTATATGGGAAGGTTCATTTGTTTGCTGCAATCTTTCAGACACAGAAAGTATCAAACACAGGAAAAAATTGGCCCACAAAGACTCCTTACTGCCATGCTCAGACTTCTTCTAATGACTGGCTGAAAACAGCTCAGCTATTTCTACATTTAACTTCTCAGTCTGAACTGACCAGAAGAGAGCTGTCTCAAGGCACAGACAAATTAGACAGCGAAGTGGAAACTGTCTAGTGAAAGAAAGCAAGACAGGATGCTCTAGCCTTCTTCCTCCCTGATACTCACCACTCTTGATGTTATTGCAGCAGGATGGGTCAGAGTAACCAGGGGATGACAGTAGGGTTTCGAACAGCAATAGGGAGCATCAGCAACCACCACCTATTCTGCCCTGAAAAAGCCCAGGAAACACTGAAGGTGAGTAAGAATGGCTGAGGGAAGGAAGGAAGGAAGGAAGGAAGGAAGGAAGGAAGGAAGGAAGAAAGAAAGAAAGAAAGAAAGAAAGAAAGAAAGAAAGAAAGAAAGAAAGAAAGAAAGAAAGAAAGAAAGAAAGAAAGAAGAAAATGATTCTTGGTTCTAGGGAGAGTATGCTGAAGCTGGGCAATTCATAAGAGAAGGGATTTACTGCAAGATCTGCAGCCCACACCTTCCTATGGAAGTCCTTTCCAACCACACTTCAGCTGGATCTCCAGGCTTTGATGACAGCCTTCTCCAGGGAGATTTTTTTTTTTTTGCAAAAAAATTTTTTGCAAAAAATTCCCTAGCCTTTCCTTTGAGTCCTTCCTTCTCATTCCCACTGAGCAGGACCTTTTTCTCTGTCATATCCATAACACCTACCTTACCTCTAAATTTCAACAACTCTCAGCTATAGGAAGTGTCTCCATCCATTGCTTTCCTATACACTTCCTCCAAATTTTCAGCAACTCCCCCATAAACTTATTCCTCCCTAGAAAACTATTCCATCATCCTCAACATCAAAGCTGAATCTTGTCTGAATAGCTGAGAAACCTTGGGGCTTTTCATGGTTATCTTAGATCTGTCTCTGAAAAATGCACCTGTCAGGGTGTAAGTGTGCACCTAGTCATTTTGTAAGTTTTTTCCATCTGTCTTGTACTGGATGGAGAGAATCAAAAATCATACTCATTGCAAATGTGAGACACTTCAGTTCTTCTTCAATTTATGCACAATTATTACTTACTTGTAGTCATATTTCTCATACTTTTCAAATTGCAGGTTTACCTGTAAACTCCAAGGTGGCACTCAGCTGACTTTGTGCAGACTGTTCAAATCAAATTAGTGGATTTTTGTGAGAAGAAATATTCCCCTGAGAGGAAATAAAGCCAGGAGAGAATTCCCATCTCCTGTCAAGAGCAAATTCTGACCTACCCAAAGTAACATGCTCTGTATGTAAGTCTCTTTGAATCCCAGAATTTGACTTCCATGCCTTGCTTCTACCCAAAAGGTGTATGTGTCTTAGATATTTGCAGTGTAGCAACCAGGAGTCTCCCAGGCTGCATGATTCTCTGACTGCCCCCCACTGCTCTGCCCTCACAATTCCCACCTGAAGTGCTGCAGCTGTCCCTGTCCATGGCAGGGGGCTTGGAACTGGATGATCTTTAAGGTCCTTTCCAACCCAAACCATTCTGTGATTCTGTGACCAACACCATGCTTCCATTTTGCTTTATATAACTGATCACTGATCTCTGATCACAATTTGGTATGTTTTGGGATCTCTGAAGACAAACTTCCCCCAAGTGTACATACAGTGATCTGACACCCTGAGTATTGGTACTAGCATTAAACCTGAAGTCTCTCCTAGTAAATTGCTCCCTGTGACCCACTCCTTTTGACAAAATGAATCCCCTTTCCTCTGTTCATCCTACAACAAGGTGCCACAGTCGGGTAACAGAAAGGGACAGCACTGTACATCCAACACTACTCCTTCCCCAGAATGACAGGTGCTTAATTATTCCATATATATCTTTATAATATGCTTACAATTGAATCACTATGATAATTTATATGACCCTCCTCTACAGAGATGTTCTGTGAAACACTCTGCTGGATTCCTGCCTAATCTACAGGCTCCCAAAATCTAGGAGCTGTTTGTCTGCAGTCAAATATTTGTATAATTAAAATAATGAATTATCTCTATTAAAGATACATTTAAATTCATCAAGAAGCTTACATAAACTGAGTTGTGGGCCAAGATTTTCCCCACTCACCAGTTCTCAGTCTACAACCTGTCCAGTCTACAATCAGTCTACAGCACCTTTTTGGTTTTCTAAACTGCTCCTAAAAATAAAACCAATTTATAGAAACTCAAGTTTACAGCACAGCACACAACACCCTGCCAGAGTCTCTCTAGTCCTGTGTCTATCTCTTCTAATAAGCCATTCCTAAATGTTCTCCCCTGAAACAGAAGGATCATTAATTTTCAGGTACTTATCATAAGGTTTCAAAGGGTACCTAAAAATAGGTCACACCAATAAGAGTTTCATTTGACAAATGTCAGGCTCTTCTAATACTTCCCTTTGTAAGACAAAGGGCAAGCCAACATTTTCACAGCTGTCAAGTAACTCTCTGCACTGAAACACAGTGGAATAAAACCTGACAGTGAACCATTGCTGCATGTGAGTCCTGGTTACATAAGGTAGTATAGGAAAATGAGTGTTTTTCAGATTAACTTTAATGTCAAGGCTGGTAGCATGAATGTAATTATGGCTGATATTTTTGTGCTGCAGTCTGACAGATAGTTAGCAATAAATACATCACCTCATGCAGAAAATGAGCAGACTTTCAGTAATGGAAAAAGGAGGGTGTCAAGTACTTGTACAACTTTTGTGCATTTGCTTTTTCCTGGGTTTTATTATTGCTTTGGAAATGCTTCAGATCACCAGATCACTGTTTTGGTTCTCAACCTCTTCACCTCACCTTTCAGACAGGCTTTTGAGAGCAGGTCAGATTTCCATGACCTAGCAACGCTTGTGGCATCCATCTTTCAACTGAGAATGTAAGACCTGTGATCTTCAGGACAAAAAGTTTTAATGAATCACGAAAAGGGAGGTGAACTTTAAGTGGTGTGTCTGCTGCCTACATTGCTGGACAGTGAAATCAGCATGGCCATGGCACTGACACAACAGTAGGGAACTCTAGGCTGTGGGTGCTGGCTGCACAGATGGAGGGTGGCAGAGGAGTGCAAGTCAGGGGGAAACAGAGAGTGAAAATACTGTGGGTGGGGCGTGAAAAAAACACCCTTTGGGAGGATAAAAACGTGTTGTCTTCTCTGCCAAACGAACACAAGTCACGCTGATGGAGGAGAAATCTACAGGGGTTGATGACATTAAAACATTCTTGCCATTTCTGTTCTATATTATGACATTTAGAAAAAGATTGGAATGCATGAAAAAATTAGAGAACTACTCTTTTCCCTGTACATCATTGCTTTTTCACCATGGTAAGCTGAGAGTTTAACAGAGCAAAATCAGTTCACAGCAGAAAGACAAGAGGACCCAATACCACCACACTCCTCAACCTATCCTATCTTTATATTATGCACTTTATTTACCCACCTCTCACAGAATGAGCATTTAAATTTTTAAAAGTGCTCCCTGTCACCATCAGTATTTAATTCAAGGACTCTTTTAGTCAAATGGCCAGTAGAAAAGACAGAATTTAAATCTTATGTTCATCAAACTTCAGGGGTTGTTTTAATCAAGCCATTTTACATGAATGCACTACATCTATCATTAGAGGGGTTCCATGTGGTGATTTTATAATTTCTTCATTTAATGATTGTGTAAAATTATTCCTCCATACCCTCAGGAAATTAACCCTTTATATCATATTAAATAATCAGCTTTCATTCTAGAGTTCAATAACAACTTATTCTAGGTTATTATTTGTCAATAATATTGCTGAAGCAAATTTTAATTTCCAAAGCAGCCTTTGGTCATTTTTCTGTAGAAAAAGCCATCCAGCTAAAAGAAACTGTAGTCATTTTCACATTGATTTGGACAGTGAAAAAAATTATTAATGCACATCATAAGGACATTTGTATAAAATTTATTTAAATGAGCTACAATCTCACAAGTATTTATAGCTGTGCAGTTTCAACAAGCAGCAAAAATCATCATGTCAGATCTTCACAGGTTTCAGAATTGATGGCACTGCCTTGCAGGACTGCATCTACTAAAAGTACAGAATAGAGGTATTCACTTCTGTATGAACAGTGGCTTAGAAATGAAAAATAATAGGATATTCTTGGGGTTTCATAACATAAGTGATTGCTATAATGTAGAAGAAACAGAACATTTTAAGCATCTAGTCTGCAGTGCCATCTTCTGTGCTTTAATGCAACATAACCATTGATTTCCATTTCCCCTTTTTAATAAATTATTACTATCTGTGGCAAGTCACATTCTCTCAGTGTTAATACTGGTTTGGGGTCTTCATTTCAGATAATGTCTTTAGATTTCTGTGTCATTAGTAGCAACAAGTATGCTGCAAGTTTAGTCCTGTGTGATTCAATGGCTATACTGTTTCAAGAAAATCATGTTGATGATTTGATCTCTGCCCAAAATCTTTCATGCTGTTCAACACACTCCACTTGAAATCAACCCATTATTTCACCAGTTTTGGTGGGTTGCAGTAGTCAATGGGGTATAAGCATCCCACCCCATGTGGGCAGTTCATCCTATCAGAAGTCCTGCATGGAGGCCTTTCTGCTAAAGGGTTAATTCTCCATTAGGGTGCTAACTTTACCCCAGAATTGTAGATTCACAATGTTTCACAGCAGTATTCAGCAACAAGTAGAGTAAGATGTTCTATATGGGCTAGAATGATAATTGTGCCTTTCAAGACTATTTTCACAGCCTCAAGTTTGAACCTAAGCTACTCAAATAAAAGGGAAAATTCACTGAGAAGTATGGATGCTCAGCCATAAAAAACAAAACAGAACTCTATTTTGAAATAGGAAAGGAAACTCAGAAAGGAAAGGAGAAATCCAGGCAGATGCAATGGATCCTGGGTTTGAAAGCAAAGTCCTGATCTTGGCAGCAGGAAAAATATGACACTTTCATATTTAGATTTGACTCTAAATATGTTTGAAGGAACATGAGGAAATTCTTTCCATGATCTGGTTTTAGACATTTTCAGCACTAAGGCAAGCTGGATGGGCAGAATGGAGAACAAAGTACGTGACTCAGATGCTTAATTTTCAGCTCTGTGCATCATATATGGAAACAAATTTGTACTTGACAACTGTGTTTGGAAGTGATTATTATGGACTCCTCGTAAGAATTGTAAGGGAATTATAAGCACTTGGTGATGAAGAAGAAATTTGATACATCTGACATTGTCACAATTTGTTGAGATGCATCACATAAATGGCACATGAAACTTACACAATTTGTTTTATAATGGTAAAATGGATAATGGGATTATAGAAGCTGAACTCTCCCTTGAAAGTAATATCTGTTTAAGTTTGATTGGTGATTCAAACCCAGGGATCATGCAGGCACATAGATTAATGTTCTACTTAACATATCTTACAAAGAGAACCTGCCACTGACTAATTTGGCCTCTGAATTATGAGAATGTGTTTCTTCCTAACTAACTGCTGATTATGTGAAAGAAAAATCAAGCTGTTACAGGAACTTGAATTTGAGAAATGCAGACTGCTGATTTCATGCAGTTGGTGGTAAAACTTCTAAACAATCCCTAGAAATATGCATGATGATTTTATAATGCACAAGGAATTACAGAAAAATAAAAGGAAGATAATTTTGGACTTAATTCTGCCAGATAAAGCAGAATTGTCATGGTATTGGGAGTTAGCAGTTGCCTAGAAACTGTGGATCATGACCTCATATTCAATAAGACCAGACACTTCCCCAAACATAGATATATAAAGAAAATGCATAATACTCCAAACCAGTTTATATTCAAAATCTGAATAAATTAATGAAAATACTGATTAGAAGGAAAAATGCTGACAGGCAAAGAAATTAACAAAAACCTCTGGAGCTTCCAACTGTCACTGTTAAGAATGGGAATGACCTTAGCTAGAATTTTGTCTTCATTCACCAGAAAGGACAAAAGCACAACATTTTAAGGAAAATATGTGGAGAAAATGTGAAATTGTGAACAAAATAGGAGGTATGAATTGCCAAAAGTAATTCATAACAGCAGTTATACAGACTATCAGAATTAAAGACATTCTAAAAAAATATTGAAAGTGTATTGGAAACAAAATAAATTATAGAAAGGTCTATTAACAAATGCAGATTGTAAAATTCTCAATGACGACATGGAAAGAACAGAAGTTTTTAATTAATATCATGTCTCTATATTTGGAAAGAAGCAGAGTTCTGCAGTCATACCATATGAGGACAGGGAGGCGATTTCTAGGCTATTAATAAACCTTAGGAAGAAGTTAGACAATATCTACTTAGGATAAACATTTTAAAATCAGGAGGCCTAAAACATTTGCATCAGAGGGTCATAAAAATGCTGGTTAAGAAAATTTGTGGCTCATTGATATTAAATTATAATAAAGATTGCATATATATCTATTCATACCTATATTCATAAAATGCTAGGAAGACTCAAAATAGCTAAGACAATGTCAACATAACAAGCAAAAAAGAAACTGAAACCTGATTAAGTCTCAGCAGAAATCCTAAAATATCTGACTGACGATTTAAATGAAATTGACTGTGTGAAAAAAAATATGCCTCTTTCCAATTTATCCAACTCTGATAACATTAAAATTTTGGTTGATAAAGGCCACGTGCAGAGATTGCATCCTTACTTATCCCTAATTGCCAGTGAGTCAATAATGCCCCATCTCAACGCATTCCACTCCTGGAGTTGCAGGAATGTACCTGCACAGCTCCACAGCCACACAGATCAGCTTCCCTCTCAGAAAGAACAACCAGCCAAGGCACAGCACCATTCTGCTTTTTCCCCCAGAGCCAGCTTGTTCTGTGCTGGATTGAGGAGGTCCTTACCCCATCACACCACATTAGCGCTCACTTAGATCTTGTAGCCATTTTGGAGCGAACGTCATTCAGTCAAAATATTAACATGATGAAAAACAACACCAGTAACACCTGCTAAATTAATTAATATTTCATTAATTTAGCATTAATTGTTGACAAGTGTCAGCACACAGTTGCTGGCAAGCAATAGCCGTCAAAGGCTTTTTTTTTCATCGAGACTCCACCTGGAGTGTGGAGGACATTAATGATCCTCTTCAGTAAAGGTCTCAAAGACACTGAAATAGGTAGTTATAAAAATACGTTGCAGATTTCCATGTATTTTTTCAAATTTCAGTAAATGTGATGAGCAAGATGTTAAAGTTAGAGCTAACTGAATTTCTTGGGGAATTACCTTCATAACTACTTTTTTTAATTTTTAAGAAAAATCAAAGTCATAAAGCAACAGCAAAAAGAACTCACACTTACAGAATAAGGGGCTCCAACCTGGTATCTAGTGAGACAGAAAATATTTGAGATTAATAATCCAGTGCAAATTCTCCTTAAAATATTATCATAAATAGATGACATGACTCAAGAAAAATGGAAATTATGAACACTTTATTTCTGTGAGTTAGATATTTAAACTCTGCAAACACAGTGTGTGGAGTAAAACTGGTAGTAGATACAATCAACAGATGATATAACTCATATTCATAATCAAAGGATTTTTTAAGTTGAAGAGTGTTCAAAAAAGCTATGAATTTTTTTGAGAGCTGTAGAAATAGTCACCTATTGAAAGATTCAAGGAAAGAAGATTGAGAAAAAACTTGAGGAAGTAACTTTAGAAGGCAATTATGAATGTTACCAGGCTCTTAAATGTAACATAGAAAGATGTAAAAGAATTGGTATTATAAAGTTAAGTTAGGCAAATTAAAATTTGAGGTTGAAGAGTGGATGATAAAAATTAGGATGGATAACAGGCCAACCAGTGTGATGGATTTTTTTATAGTTTTCCTAATATTTTTAGGATTAAACATATGATGTCATTCTAAAAAAAAATAAAGTAATCTAAAAACCCAAACAAATTATGTGAGGAAAACTGCCAGTAGCGGTTCAAAATACTTGATCTGATGGCTCACTCTAGCCTTAAATCTTTGCAAGCACATGAAATTATTCACTGATTCTCAGGGCTTACATAACAGCAACCACCAGTAAAAAGCTTTCTTTCCAGCTGGCTAAAAGAGTATTTCCTGGAAGGCAGTGACCTGGCCTCGGTTATTCATGCTTTTGTCATTTCTCATTTAGACTGCAGTGATTCAGCGTTCAATATAAATGGTCAGACTGTTTCAGTGCTTACAGAAATTCAGCTGCTAAGAAGGCTACATCTCATTTCAGCAGCGCAGTCCCCTGGAAACCTACCAGATGTATCCACCAGGCTTTTTCTTACCTTGCCATAGACTACCTAAAGAAGTTCAAGGTCCTGATTCCTTTCCTTAGGATACACCATAGCTGAAGCTCAGGAATGAAAAGGCTTCAGCTTCATAAAGTCTTATGATGAAAACCAGTTTAATATAAGGGACACTCCCTACTCCTTGCCCATAACTATACCTAATCGACATCTTACGGGCCAGACCAAGCTGCTTCTGTACATACTCCTAACCTGTCAAGACTGCAGCCCATTGTGATTCCTCTTATTATTATGTTTGAACATTGTTGTATTCACAGTTGTAGAATGGTTTAAGCAGGAAGATACCCGAGGAGGTCATCTAGTGCGACTTCAAGTCAAAGCTTATCTAGGTTCAAATTTAGGTCCATTGCTCAGCTCTTGTCCAGTAAATTTTATGTCTCTGCAAGGATAAATATTACAAAATCCTTCTGTGCTACCTAGTTGAGTCTTTGACCACTCATGGTGATTTTTTCTTATCACTAGAGAGTACTTAACTTTTTGAAATTTTTAGCTGCTGGGTCTCATCCTTTCGTTGTATAAGCCTCTGAGAAATTCAACTCCACCTTCTCTATACCCACCCAATTAGTTTAGCTAAACACAGCACAGTTACATTTTCCCCATAATCTTCTCTAAGTGGGTCAAACACAGCCTCCTCATCCTCTTGCTCTTTCAGCATCTTATGATAGGCAGCCCCAAACTAGACAAAGCAATTCAGGTGGAAATTCCTAAATGCTGGATAGACAACAGACAATAATCACCTTCCTGGACTGGTTGGCTGTGTTCTCCTTAGTGCAGCCCATGCACTGCCAGCCCTGAGTTCTACAATGCTCACCCTTGACTTATGTTTGACTTTAGCCCACATCTCCTTTTCTACAAAATTTCTCTGTCCAATGTAACCCATCTGATCTGGGGTATCCCATACCTGGTCGCAATTTATTATGCAGGCAATTCTGTGTCAGAGTCAAGTTTTCTTGGGGAGGGAGTAATCCAAGATGATAGAATTTAGGGCCAAAGTCTAGGCTTTTATAAACCTAACTGCTTTATTCAGCATGTGAAGCATAAGCCTCAAACTATTAATTACACCAGTGTTAAGAAACATGAATGCTAAGAGAGAATCAAAAAGCCCTCAAAACATCTCCCCACTAAAAAACTTCCTTTTTCTCCCCCCTTCCACTAAAAAAAAAAAAAAAGTTTAACAAAAAAACACTTTTAACAAGCCNCATGTGAAGCATAAGCCTCAAACTATTAATTACACCAGTGTTAAGAAACATGAATGCTAAGAGAGAATCAAAAAGCCCTCAAAACATCTCCCCACTAAAAAACTTCCTTTTTCTCCCCCCTTCCACTAAAAAAAAAAAAAAGTTTAACAAAACAAGACTCTGAACACACTATCCCTGGTGTAGAAAGAATATATATATAAACTGCTCAGAACAGATGTTCAAAGGCTGACAGCCATGTTTTTCACTGCACTGGAAAATATATGAATACTTTAGTGCTGAGTCCAGAGTAACAAAGAAAATGAGAAGGAAAGAATATTCTTGCTACTTACCTTGGTTTTTTTTCTGTTTGGCAAATTATATTATTATGAAGCTATAAAAGAATGATGATCGTTATGACAAATGATCTAAATATGACTAACGTTATCAGCCAGATTATGAAAAAAGCTTATTCTCAGAGTGTTACAGTTAAGGGCAAAAAGCACAACAGGATCTGTCATTCTGAATAAAACAATCCATAAAACCTCATTCAGTAATTTCCATGTTCAGTGCCAGCTATATGCAACTTAAATTAGCATGTGTGTTTGGACATGTGCCACCTTACTTGACAACATGAAGAAAGAAAAAATCTACATGTCCATTGGCAAGCTGCCCTGATAGTTAAGCACATTCTTGATTTTAAAATATGCACATTATTTTCAGCCTAAATTACTTTACCTTTAATTTTCATCTGTTTAGAGTACATTTTACTGCCTGTGACTGAAGGGTTAAACAGTCTCCTACTAACTGATACTCTATCCTCATGGAGGCACTTCATATTTGTAATTAATTGCCTTTTAAATACCTCTTGTGCAAGCTAAATAAATGGAGGTATTTTTACCATAAAATGTTTTTGTAAGTCTTTTATTGAGAACATGAATTGCCTTTTAAAAATATGTTTTCTTTACAGCAATGAATTGAAAGCAGGATATAACAGCAATATATTACAGTCATCAATATTTTGCTTAGCTCCTGTTATTTTACCACCTCAGGACCCTTAGTAAAAACTTTCTCATTATGCATCCAAGGATGATACCAACAAAAACAACAAAACTAACAAAAATAATAATAACAGTCCCCCCAACCCCCTCAAAACCCAAACAAAAATCCCCACCAACCAACCACTGTGCTGCTGGAGTTGTCGCGTTCTCCAGATCCACAGAAAAACATTCATGCACACCACCCCTTTGAGGGGTTACAGCATAACTTCATTCCCATGGTCCAGCTGAACTTCACAGTGCTCTAGAATCACCAATACTTTTAATTTTGGGGGAGATTTAGAGATTGAGATATTCTCCATATCCTTGTTACACTGTCCCCAGCATCTGGACTTGAGACCCTTCTGACAGTGACCATAAGAGTCAACATAATAGTTCACATTGTTAAAGCTTTGACAATCATAAAATCACAAAATGGCTTGGGCTGGAAGGGGCCTTAAAGATGATTTAGTTTCACCCCTTTGCTGGGGGCAGAGACACCTTCCACTAGACCAGGTTGCTCAGAGCCCCATCCAACCTGACATTGAGCACCTCCAGGGATGGGGCATCCACAGCTTCTCTGGGCAACCTTGCCATTGCCTCACCACCCTGACTTTAAAGAATTTCTTTCTAGTATCTAATCTAAACCTATCCTCTTTCAGTTTGAAGCCATTTCTCCTTGTCCTGGCACCACATGCCCTTGTAAATAGTGTCTCTCCATCTGTTGCAGCCTCCTTTCAGGTGCTTCCTACGGATGAGGCAGGCCTAGGGATGCTGCCACAGACCACGTCACGTACAACCTACTAAAGACATCATGGAGTTAAACAGTAACGCAGCAGGCATGAAAACATCCATGGAGCCACATTCAGATAGACCTAGTATTCCTTGACATTAGTGGGAACATTTCCATTGGCTTCAGTGAGTACAGATTGCCAAAAAACCAATAGATTTTTTTTTGTGGTTGTTTTTGCATTTCAACAAGCTGGATTTAAATTCATTAACATTCCAAATGAGATCGATAATGAATAGTTCAGTAATAATTACCAGGACTCCACAGAAAACTCTATAAATTATGTCATGAGCTATACACTGCATGTGCCAATTTTCCATAAACAAGGGATTATTGCACTCTCTGTTTTCTAACAATAAGCACATTTGGTAATTGTGACTAGAACTATACATTATTCATCTGAATTTAAAGCTGTGCTCATTTATCTCTTTGCCAAAATTTTCCTTCCATTCCAATAACAGGTCTTTAAGAAACAGATTCAACTGAGATTTCCTCCAAGGCAAAGATGTTTTCCTGAACATCTGAATTTGAGCTGAAAATTCATGTTCTTATTAATTTGCTGGGTCTAAGTGTTATCTACCAATACCTAAATCAAGTTACTGCTAGACAACTGGGCTGCAGTCTTGAACAATTTTGTCACATATCTCATAGTGCTGTAGAACCTTATCTTAAGGTTCAAGCTCCTAGAGTAAAGTGACTATCTAAAAATCTCCTTTAAATAAATAAAAATAAATAAATTATTGGACTTCCTGGTCATGGACAGTGCTTCAAATCAGAGAGTATGCAAAGCCATGGTAAAGACTTTTATTTTAAGAATTACTTTTCATCCTATTTTATTAATGCATAATCCCTGGGTACAATATTTGTCTGCATTGTGGATCAAAATCAATGGTTAAGTCAGAAATCAGAACTGAAAAGGAAGAGATTTTTAGAAAGATACTTTTAAGCTGTGTAGAGGAATTGCCAGTCATGAATTTATTGGTGTGTTTTACTTGGTGAACATTGGATTCTCAGCAGTTAGTAAAACAAGGAAAGAATTTATTTTTAAACAGAATTAAAAAATCATGTTTACAGAAGTTGTAACTGCATTTCAAAAATGATTACATGGAACTATAAATTTTACTGTAGTCAAAATTTAAACTGGTGGTTTGAGTCTAAATGTGGAAGATTAGTCAACATATTCCCTCACAAATTAGCCTATGAAAAAATTCATATGCTGACCAATTGTTTTAATATCCAATACCATGGAGCTGAAAACTGAAAGGACTCATTCAGTCAACTTAATCCAGACATGTTTTGCAAGTACCAATCTTAATTGTGTAATCCTAGCCATGATTTTACCATTTTGAACCCAATGTTTACCTTCTGTCCACTACTCGAAATGGAAATCTGCTTTAAATGAACATTTATTCTGGCAGAGAGTAGGAAAAAACTTATAATTTTCATCTTTTGTGAAAATTATGTTCATAGGCACTATCTGAACTTACTTGTTCTTATAACAATACCATTCTTCACTGAAAATACATCTTTTACCTCTCTGATATGCATTATTTTTAGGCAAACCTCTTGTGAAGTTAAACCACCCAAGCTCCTTTAATCTTTTTTTTAAACTAAATTCCCAATATCTCTTACCTGCAGGGTCTCTGAATGCAACTTTCCTGACAGTAACAATCAGAAGCATTTAATTTAAACTAATGAATTAATTTCCCTGAAACGTCTGTATTGGTAAATCAGCTGTATGTGAGGGACATTAGTTGATGTGGCATGGGCCACTTCTGCACAGGCAAGCACTCCCCTGGCTTTCAGCACTGTCCTGAGAATCATTCCCAGGTCCATGGAACCATCACTGGTCCATGTCTGGTTCTCATTTATTTAATTTGCATAACTGCAGTATATGATGAATACTACACTAGTAAAAATGCTGCTCAGTTTTTCCTGAAATTACTTTTTCCAACATATCCTAGAACTCACTTTGCATGCCTGACCCTCATAGATTACATCTTCCCTGAAGTCAGCTGCTGTACTTGCATTTTTCTCCATCTGACTACAGTAATTTTCCAGGATTTTACCAAGGCAAAACATTTGGATTGTCTAACTCTGACATTTACAATTTTGTTCAGTTCTCCAAGGGGTCTTCAAGATTTTCAAGACCAAAAATATTACATGTCTACACTGTAAGCTAGTAAATCAGATTTATAAATTGTAATAGACATGGAGCAAGGAAATTAACAACACAATAAAGTGAAAAAGGGCTTTTTTGCATATGAAAGATTACAGTATTTATTTGCTAAGAGAGTGCACAAGTTACTAAAATAAACACAAACATTGGGATTTTTTTCAGGTACAGTTATTCAGTGATAGTCATGTAACAATATATTCCCCCATTTCTTCAATCTCATTCCAAGGTTGCATCTGTTAATAGAACACCCTGAGAGATTTCATGTGAATCTGTTAAAACAATACCCAGAGAAATTTTGTGTGCATTATGTGACATTAAAATCTCAGTCTACGCGTGTTTATCTAGCTTTCATTTGGAGACTACATGTGAACACTCATATTCTTCATCCCCAGGAAATTTATAACCAAATCAGCTTTAGTACTCCCTTCACTCAAATCTTTGATAAAAACCCCAAAGCATTCTGGTCAAATTCAAATGCAATACAAATAAAAGCAACACAGACTTTGACTTTTTATTTTTTAAATGTCTTATCTCTTAGCCACCAGAGGAAGCTTATTGAGGCTATGAATAGTTGAAATAAGTGATTGATAATGAAGAGGGGGAAAAGTTAATTAAAGATTTAAAATGAGAATTTTGATACCCTATGTGTTCAAACAAAGTGCCTTTCTTAGATCCTACAAAGCCTTACCCGTATGCTAATTTCATGGAAATGAGGTTTATTATACTCTGTGGATTTTTCATTAAACAAGCAGAGACATAACCATATATACTCTTCTCTTCCTACCCCAAGCTCTCACACATTCTGTGAAAGGTGTGATAGCTACTTTCTTTTTATCAGTTTTTATCCCTTGTCAACTTGTCTTTGTTGAATCAACATAAAAGAGCCCGTTCCATAAACCATGTAAGATGGATCCCCAGCCTGCCTGAGCTCAGCATTTCTTATGACCTACCCCAGCCTTGCTCATTTCCACTGGGCTGTAAATTGCAAACTTTCCACACACAAACTGCTTGTTTGGAATGGTGTCTGGCTCAGACTAACTATCAAACCATGCCAGGCACTGGACTAAGATCTCATATTGCATAAAACAATCCAATTCCCAAGGCTGCTATTTTGGACATATCTTCAGCCTGTATCCAGACTTCAGATTCAGAAGATTTTGTCAGATCTTTCTTTGGGCTCTTTTCCTGAAGAAATTGCCTCCTCTTTCCTCCTTCACAGCCTTCCACCAGGCCCAGAGTGCATCTGCCAGGACAGGAATATGCAGATATTTCTTTTTATTTTTCCCCCTCCTAACCACGGCCCTTTGTACAGTGTATGTCATGTACTGTATTTATGCATGTAGTCCTTCCACTAAAGGGGAAAAAGAGCCAGCTCAGGTTTTAGTTGTCAGCAATAAGCACTGTCTCAAGGCCACCCACAGACCTCAGAAAGTTAAATTAGACTACCTGGAAATTTCTTTCAGACTTAATGGTGATTACAATTGCTGGGGCAACACCTTCATACTATTTTCTGAAGCAGCCTTCTATTCATAGCTATTCATAATACCATGTCTCTGAACACACTTTACAGCTGAAAACAAAAAAAAGCTGCTCAAATTCTCCAGTCTTCTCTGCTGCATTTACTTTCTTCAATTTTTGCCCAAAAGATTAATATCTTAGTTGACTTTTCTACGCGTGTTTGGTCATCCAACACTTAGATCTCACCAGCATCACAGGGGAGGTTAAATACTGAATATCCAGCATCAGTGTCACACAAAAAAATTACATTGCTAAAAGCATCTTTTATTAGCTAACTAAAATCATGGTAATTTTTTTTTTAAATTTTAAACAGAGAGAAGTGTAGAAAACCAGCTCTGATATGGACATTCTGCATGGTTAAGGAAGGCTAGAGAGCCACTTATGCTACTTATTATTTGTTCAACCATGTTAGAGGCTGACTAAGTTTCTTTTGAAATCTGAGGAAGTCATTCCACTTGTTCCAGACACGGGTCTATAAAGATATATATTTCTTTCATATCTGTATGTTTTTTGTTTTCCTCATTTTACCAAGAGGTATAGCAGGACACAAAGGAGTCAATTTCATTTTTTAGTTACACATGGTATGGTATGGTATGGTATGGTATGGTATGGTATGGTATGGTATGGTATGGTATGGTATGGATAGATAGATAGATAGATAGATAGATAGATAGATAGAAAGGATATGTTTACCCTAAATGTAGCTTAATATCTATCATATATCACTTGAAGTGTACTACATATCCTCCAGCTGCTGGTTGAGAAGCTTTTCTTGGTTTCATCTATGTTTCTGCCGTATATGCAGAGCTCATATGTATTTTCTATATACCAAGGTTTCTGAAGAAACCTAGACATTTATGTGTAGATACCTTAATCAAGCTCAAAGTGTTGCAATATAAGCATAAAACTCTTTTGAACAATGCTTTGGCTAAAAATTCTCATTAAACAACAGCATTTTTCATGCTACTTCTTGCCACCAAACTCAGGCTCTCTAAAAATTATATAAAGAATGTAAATTACAGGATTTCAATAATTCCTTGATATTAGAGATTTTCCTCTTATTTTTTGTGCTCTTTTTCAGATATTTTATAATTAAAGGGTGTGGTTTTGTATTCAGGTAATGTGTTGAATTTCAGAGGAGTTTTGTGGTCTAAACACCTCTCAGTTATCTTGTAGTGATGTCTAGTAGGTGCCTTGGAGATTTTTCTAACATTTAGTATGTTGCTGTATGTAAACAGAAGTATGTGGTCCTTTCCAGTGTTATTCTTCTTAAAAAAAAAAATATCCCATATGGGCTTTTTTTATTATTTTCACAAGAAATAAAGATTTTAAAACCAATGTTGTTCAGTTTTGTTTGCTCTGAAACTTAAGAGATTCTCCCTACATGCATCTTGAGGCATGGAAGGATTAAGCTGTAGCAGTGTAAGCAAAGATAAATTATCAACAGTAAGAGTGAAATGTGGGACCTCTGGATCCAAACACACATATTTCTACTGACAGTGCAAAGGGGCTCTATTCCACAGCAATGGGCTGTGGCAAGGTCTTCAACTTCTCTTTGCACAAAAGAGGCATACAATGCTACCTTCAAATGATTAAAAAAAAAAAAAGGCGTCATTGTTTACTGCTGAAGTGCACTTATTTTGATCTCATTTCTTAGAATCAAAAAACGTGAATACTTTTAGTAGCATAACAACAACAGCTTTACATATTCGACTGAGTTCAGGAATTTCCTTTGTAACTATATTGATTTAAATTGCAGTGGAATGCATAGAAAACTAATTAGGAAGCAACATTTGGCTTCCCAGAACAAATACTTATGCCAACTCTTCAAAAATAATGGGCAAAATTATTAACCTCAAGTACATGGCACCCCATCTACTAATAAGATAGATGGGGTTTTTTTCCAAGTTCAGAACTTGAAAACATAAAGGCTAACGAGTAGTTAAAGGACTCCTGAGAAGAAAAGATAGGATCCTCCTCAGAACAGGGCTAGAGAAGCAGACTGAAAGGCTAAGTGGAGGAAGAAAGAAACAGATTCTATAGAAAAAATCTAAGATGTCGGTGCCTTTCCAGAACAAGTGCATAGGAAGCTGTAGGGAAAGGCTTCATATGAATATATGCTATATTTACTGGTTTAAATGTTTAAGGTTTTCTTTGATGCTTTATTTCTAAATAAATTACACTTCTAGAAGGCTTTCAGTCAGCTTTTTGTGTGGGCAGCACTTTGAGGGAGCTGATTCTGACCCTCTATTCTGCTCTAGTGATATCCTATCTGGAATTCTGAGTGCAGCTCTGGAGTTCCTAGTACAGGAAGGACCTTGACATGTTGGAGTGAGTCCAGAGGAGGATCATCAAGTTAATTAGAGGGATGCAGCACCTCTCCTATGAGGAAAGGCTGAGAGAATTAGGATTGTTGAGCCCAGAGAGGAGAAGATTTTGGGGTGACCTAATTGCAGCCTTCCAGTACCTGGAGAGATCCTACCAGAAAAATTGAGAGGACATTTTACAAGGGCACATAGTGACAGGACAAGGGACAGTAGCTTCAAACTGAAAGAGAGTAAGTTTAGATTAGATATAAGGAAAAAATTATTTACTGTGAGGGTCATGAGGCACTGGCACAAGTTGCCCTGGGAAGCTGTGGATGCCTCATCCCTGAAGGTGTTTAAGGCCATGTTGGATGGGGCTCTGAGCAACCTGATCTAGTGAAAGAGGGATTGGAATGAGATGATCTTTAAGGTTCCTTCCAAACCAGGCCATTCTACAATTCTATGATATATTACCTTGGCATGCTGCAGGGAAAAAGGAACATCATGGTCCAATCCTATTTGGGACCCAGCCTCTGCCTAGGAGAACTGCAAGACGGGCTACAGTGAATGATCCAAAATGGACTAAATTCATCCAGACTACAGGAGCCATGGGATTCTAGGATACTAATGCTTTGCCAAAATAAGGAAAAATCCCAAAGCTCTGTGTTTTGTTTTACCTAATATTTTACATTCTAACTGTCCTCATCTTTACTTTTCCTAACATTCAAGAATAATTCCCAAGAGCAAATTTTCTTTTTCCTGTTAATAGGGGAACTGTTTCTTCCTTGTACCATCCAGCTCTTCCTCTGCTTGTGGATCACCTTTAACTGTGTTTTGACCCATTTTGGTCTGAGTGGAACTGTGCTACTGTTCTAAGACAGTGTATGAAGAGGATGTGACATCTTTATGACTTGGGTGATAGCACAGTGAACAGGCACATTACAAAAAGGGCAATTACTGTAGTCTTTGTGATGTTATTTACAGTACTTACTTTGCTAACATGAGCAGCATTGTAAAAATGTTAGTTGTTAACACTGCTAAAACGTAATGCCAGAGTTTCCTGCAGCACAAGAGACTGGTATGCTGATAAATGACACTGCATGAAATGGTGGCCATGAAAAGCAAATTCACAGTGAATCAACCTCAACACCAGATTGGAGTAAGAGCATTGCAAAGCTGATTTGTGGGTTGATGTTGCCATTTAATGTGGTTTCCATCAAACTGTTCATAAAATTCATAGCTGCAGCTAGCCTCCATTACTGTGTCCTTGCACATTCTTCTTGAAAATAACTTGTTTATGAAGCTTCAGCAATGCAGAAGGACATTGTATGATCTGTAGGAAATGGAGTAACTTCGTGTAAACACGGCCACACAGCAATGGCCAGAAGACACATTCCTTTCATGGGATTCAAATTCTCACTTGCATGTTGTGATTCTGTCCAATAGTCTGTGCAACTACCTCTGCCATGTGTGTTGAGGCCAGCCAACAGGCTGATGCAGGTCCACAGACCAGAGATACCTGTGCAGACATCTCATTTGTGACTCTGGATCTGGAGCTGAACTCCACCCACTGTCACTTCAGCAAGTCTCTGTTATCCTCACAGGCCAATGGTATGATCCTGAAGAAGCAGGAGCACTGTTCACAAACCATGGAGGTGCTCAGAATATTATTGCCTTCAGCTCCCTGGAGAATCCTTGATATAGATGCCAAAGAGATGTAGCACCTTTGAATTTTGAATTTTATCAATTCTCTATTAACATCACAACAATTTTGATGGAAACAGTCTAGTTTTGTTTGTAAATTGATGATTTCATTAAATGTTTTACCCTGTGTTGATAAATTTCACCAATTTCATGATCAGCTTTGTGTGATTAAATGTTCCATTTCTCCAGCCATTTTATGTGACTTAGATTCATGATGAGAAAATATCAATTTCATAAGTATAGAAAGTATGACAATAAAATAGAAAATCAACCTGTCTGTTGAAATTCTGAGAGGTAATTTTTGTTTTGCCTGCTTATGTAATCTCTTTTTTTCTCTCCTACAGTGTTTTTGTTGTTTTGTGGGGGGGGTTGTTGGGTTTTTTGGTTTTGTTTTTGTTTTTTTACTGTGGAGTATACATAATTTATGTAGAAAATAATGTGATTTTTAAGCCGAGGAGAAAAAGAAGATTCAAATTTATTTCTAAAATATCACTGTAGCAAAGTTAAAGCATATATCCTTTGATGCCAGAATCAGAGAAATATTTGTAAAAGAAGCATATATTGAGGTGTACACTTCAGCAGTTTTTGGTTCATGTTTCAAGTACAGATTTACACCATAGATTTTGTTTGTGGAGGAGAGTTTTTAACAGACCAAGAGCAACTTAACCCTTTCTCTGATTTTCCGTCCTTTTCAGATCAGATGACTTTCAGATTGTATGACTTGTCTAAAGGAAAATCAAACTGGAAGGTGTAGCTGCCTTAAAGCTGAATAGGATTTTAACAAAGCAAGCCCTGGAATGACTGTGTCCACTACAATACTTTTGACAATAGATCATGCAGTTGGTGGCTCCCTAGTACATGAATTCTGAAAATCTCAGTATTTTTTCCATGCTGGGTAAAAGCAAAAATTAAATATAACTTGTAATGTTATTCAATGAGAATAGATTATAATGCTGGAATTATAATATACGTTCATAAATATTCTAGGCTTAGGCAGACAGGAAAGTATTTGGAATGTTTCAATGAGATCCAAGCTTGCACTTCCCTGGCTAAAGTGCTCAGCCTATTAGCTTGAAAAGGCAAAATACAAAGGGCAAGATTTTCACAACTGATTAGGGAACCGAGAGAGTCACTTTGCATTTCCTTAAAAGGGGCCTGATTTTCATAAAATACAGAGAAGCCTTGAACCATCTGAAGCTGGTTTAGCACCCCAAGCTAAACCAGCTAAATTTACAAGTCCTTTTTGCCTGTCTCCAGCAAGTGGTATATTTAAATTCAGTTTCATGAAAAGAAAATATCAAAGAGACACATCCAATTTGATCATGAGAATCAAGTCCTACTAACTTTACTTATTGATAAAATAGATCAAACCCAGGAAGGATGCAAATGCTGCTGACATCTCTCATTCATTGTTTGGGCTACCAGGGAAGCAGTCTAAACTAGCTTGCAACATCTTGTTGCATTCTGAAACTGAAAACAAACAACAGCCTCCACTCTGCAAAGTCCTCACCCGCAGTCAGAACGACAACAGCTAATTGGATTAAGAAATGGATTATGACACCCAGCATAGTTTGAATTGGTTAATTGGATTAAAATAGATTGAACTGGCCATTTGGATTAAGGCTTAATCAAACTTCTCCACAGACAAAAGATCTGAGCAGCATGTTAAGGGGGAAAAAAAAAAAAAAAAAAAAAAAAAAAAAAAAAAAGAGCGAGAGAAAAAAAAAGATAAGGGACAAGAAATGCTTGTTAAAGGGGGCTATGCTACTCTTCTCTTCCTAGCTATTTTTAATGAAGAGCACATTATCTTCTTGCCTAGCAGCTGAAATAACATTGTGTAATGGAAATGAGCTCAGCAAAAGGGCTGTAGTCATTATAAAAGATAAAAATCCCTAGAAGTCTGTTTAAATGTTAATAAATATAAAAGGATAAAAGAAGAAATTAAACATTTCAATACAATGTTACCCCCTATGCAAAACTTCCTGGTCTGCATTTGCTCCCCACCACATTATTGATTTTTAAATTACATTGTCTTTTTATTTCTTTTCTCTGAATCTGTCACTGTAAGAACTGACACAAAATCTAATCAAACCATAAGGAAACCATCAATTTTATCTAGTTATTCAGCTGGTTGGTGAATAACATCACAGCCTCTGGTCCTGCTCATGGTAATGAAATCAAGTCCTGACCTGTGCTTTCTTATTTTAAAGGTTTTGCTTTAGAAGAACTACACAGCTGAAGGGAACACCTCTTTGGGAGTGTTGTGGCACAGCATAAGAGTACAGGCTGTCACAAGGCATTGATCAAAATGTTTCTGTATCTCTTACTGACAGATCTACATAGAGATCTACATGCTTTTTAATCCTTTCTCATTTATGTGCAAGCCTCACTTTTTTTTTTTTTCCAGAAGTTTGTAGAGCAAAAGACACCATTCTATCAGTGCCATCCCACTGAACATCACATGGGCATACACAGGAAAATTAGCTGGTGCAAAGACCCTTAAGCCATTGCCACTAAAAATGGGCTTCAAATCAAGAGCTGCAATTCATCCCCATTCAGGGGCTGCAGAAAGCCCATGGTGCTGGCAACATCTGCTCATCTTCTGAGCCCTTCAGGAGAGCCATGGATTTGCAGAGGCTCCAGCAGCGTTGAGGGTCTGCTTTATCATCCAACTCTCCATTTCAAAGCCAGTGCTAACCTATGCTGGTGGGATCAAGGGATAGGGAGAGACATGAGGGAAAAAAATTGAGTGAGACAATCAGGTAGACCACAGCAGTCTTTGGGCTCCTCTTTAGTTTTCCCCCATAGTCCCTGTGGCCAATGCAAGCAGCAGGGAAATGAGTCCTTGCACTTCCAGCTCATGCTGTCCTCTCTGCCAAGAAAGAGAGGCCAGCTGTTTCTTTTCAGGGGATCTTGCCCAGAGCTCAATCACTCTGACATTGCTCAAGTGCACTGAGTGCACCCTTCAGTTAACAACAGCAGCAAAAGGGTTGTGAAAACAGATGATGCTTGAGGTCAGAGATGGAGTTAAGTGCCATAGAAGTTCAGGACTATGTGAGAAATTTTCCCAGATTCTAAAGAAGAATCCATATTCAGCAGTAACCTGATATGTGCTGACTTAGTGTGAAAATCCTACCTTCAATCTCAACCTTTGCAGAAGCCCCATCAAAACCCAAGCAACATTGCTGTTGTTGAGCATGTTGTTGAGCATGTCATACATGACTTAAATTAGCAGATTACTGGAGACAAGAAATAACCATAAACTCTAGTCATAATTCAATGTGCATTAAACTTTCCAATCACTATCTCTAAATCACCTTGGTTCTACCCACATTTTCTTTTTCATCTTCTTTCTCTAGAAATGAACAGGAAATAATAAAATCCTGGTAATTTATTAACATAAGAAAAAAATCTGAGGATGGGATGATATACATTCATTGAAAGTCTCATTTCCTTCCATCATTCAGAAAATAAATTTCCTGGGTTTGGTTTGCTTTGGTTTGGTTTCAATCAGAGAGCATGCTAGGAATATTTGCAAAATTGTAGCAGGAATTTTACTTTAATATCAAATAGAAGGCACCTGTACTGCCCTGTAAAAAATTATAAAATGAAACTTTTTTCAAGTATTACAGAAGTATAAGCACAATGCTGCTTCATGAACTGGAGTAGGTCAGATCATGCCTTGAATGTTATATTTGCATGTAGTCATCTTTATCATATTTGTTGAACAGCCAAGACTCCTCTTCTGTATCAACATGATCATCACATGGAGGAGCACAGACCCTTTATAGATAACTGTGGACATACCTTCATCAAAAAACCAGTACCAATGTGCTTGGGGGCTTTGGGTTCAACCATTACAATTATCTGCTGCTTACCATCAGCTAGAGCGTACCGCACTTTAGGACAGAGATCCCACTGGGTCACCTATATTAACAAATTTCTTAATAAGCTCAAGAGCTTGAAAGTTTTGTGGGTGTGTCTGTGGCCAGGGAGAACCTAAACCTCTGAAGCTCTGACCCAGATGCACTCAGCTGTGCTGGTGGGCCCATCACAGCTGTGCCAGCAATACCAAAATAAGTGAGGTAAGGTTCATCTATCAGCAGAGTGGTTGCCAAGCCAGCACCCTAAGAAGTAATTCATAAAGCAATACCAGCTTTGAACCACCCTCTCTTGCCTCCTCTCCCCACCAGTGAACCTGTCTGTCAATCTGCAGCTTCAAGGTGTCAGAAATGTGCTTCTTCATGCTGAATTAACCAATTAAGTTTTATTGCTTTATTGATGCCACAGATATAAAATGACTATGTAGAGCATCTGTCATAAAATGCTTGCTTAAGAATCTGTTGCTGGAGACATCAGTACTGCAGCAGAAAGATGAAAGGAAGATTTAAAACCCATGATGTGGATATGTGTTAGAAGCTAATTACATGCAGTGGGAACAGATACAAGGATGGCTTGCCATCAGCTGTGGATTGCATCGAAGATGTGGTTATCAGTGCTAAAATGTTTTCATAAAACAATCTTATGTGCTGTCGAGCTAGTCATTTTTCTATCATGAATTGTTCCTTCTAGTGATTTTTTTAAGACAAAAACTCAGTACTGGTTTTCTCTTATACTGTATAGAGTGGAGTTCTTTTATGGGGAGCTCACAAGTACACACAAAGCATTAAATGCTGATCCTGAACAGGGAAGTCTATTGTCAGGAGCTGTCTCTTATAGCAATGGCATTAATTTATAGAAATATAAAGAATAAATTCAGCATGAAGAATCTGTGACCATATAAATCTATCGTGCATCAGTTCAAATGAAAGCTGTTGAAAAGAACTGGACTGTGAATATATTCTGCCTGTAACTGCCTGTGACACAGAAAGTTTACAAAAGAAAAAAAGAAATGCTAGCAATAAAAATGGAAAGGTGTCTTTCTTCTTCCATATCCTTTTATCCTTGATATATGCCCTGCTTCTGCATTTTTCATATGAAAGCTTAAGAGAGTGTTGAAATTCTTTTTTAAAAAAAGGAAAAGGAGAAGAAGTGCCTATTGCCTATCAGATGTAGACACAGAGGCAGTTGACTCAGATATACAGATTAGGGAATCTTTTATGCTTTGGCAGCATTGTCCCCTGCTTTTTTCTCTGTAGCCCACAGCAGTATTATCTTCTTAATTTGTTATTTTATAAATATTTTGAGTACTGAAACCTTTAAAAAGCCCCAGAACAAAATAAAAAAGAAAAAATAAACCAAACAGCATCACTATTGTCAGTTTTAAAATGGCAAACTCAGATTCCTAGCAGGTTCCATTGAAAAGGGAAATTGTGTATGAGGATCATGTGCACAGGGACATGTTATCAATTCTGAATGATTTTCAAGATGTAGCCTTGCCTGCTGCTAACACATTATACAGTGCTGCAAATCGCATGTACCCTTAAGAAAGGTCAAAAGCAAGAAATTTTAAATACCATGGGATTCTTCCTCTTTTTATACAAAAGGCCATGCTTTATTGAAGAGGTTAGGAAATCTGGTATTGTAAAATCCACAGTGGAGATCAATTTTGTGTCATTGAAATAGGAAGCTATGTTATTTACTACATATGTAAATATTAAAAATTGAAAACCTCTTCTAACTTAATATTAAAACACATTTTTCAGAGATCTGGTCATGTATCTAATAAATTCACTATCTTATTCAGTAAAACAAGGAGATAGAAGCAAGTATTAAACTCCCATACAAAACCTGCCCGAAGAAATATTCACCAATTGTTTTCATTCCTTATTCCTTTTCTACCCTAATTTCCTTTGTGACTTCTCTTCCTTTTTTTTTTTTTTTTTTTTTTTTTTTTTTTAATATTTTTTTTTTTTTGGTATATAAATAGTTATTTTTTCAGGGTCAGGAAGGATGTTTTGTGGCAGGAGGAGGAAAGCCACCTTTAAAACATTTTTTTTTGCTCCTGTTTGTTTCATTCATATATTCAAACAGAAATAGTTTGAAAATAGCCTCTAAATATTGAAATTCAAAAGAATGAGAAAATTTCAGTCTTTTTGACATGGCTTTATCAACCCTCATTGCAGCATCACCCAAGCATTCAACATTTCATTCAGTCAAGCTAATGGCTAAAAGAGTGATGAAGAAATATTTGTTTTGCTACTTGACCATGTCCTAAAATCATTGTAAGATTAATAATTTCTTTGTGTTTATTTATTGGTCCTGACACAAATCCCATCTCTTATTGATGCAATGAGCTTTGCAACCATTACACATCTTCAAAAGTGAGGAGGAAACCAAAGAACTGCTTCTTTACAGAATGTGTTTCCTTCCTTGACATTTCAAGAGTCAAATGCAGATGATATATGTCTGCAGGTGGTTTAACCCCATCCTGTCAAATAAGATCAGGTAAATCAAGATGTACCAGGACCAGTCTTTGTAGCAGCAACAGGAAAAAAATAACTGTTATGGGAAAGTACACAGAAATGCTGCAATGTCTCTATCACTACCCCCCACTCCCCTCTGTCCAAGACCACATCAGTCACCATTACCAGACACATCTGTGTGTACTTTCTCTGTAGTTACACTAACTTAGGGAGCAAAACCTAATTATATATGAACCTCTGCTTGAAAAATTGCCCCTGTTGAAATATCCAAAATTTATTAAATATTTTGCAATTATTTGTTTATGCATAGTTGCTGCTATAGATCTATTTTTGTATTACAGACATTATTTAAATAAAAATGATCCATACAAATGGACAGTCTTCTTTCATTAGTGCTTTACACTCCCTAAATCATAAAATTCAATTCACAGCAGAGCAATAGAGTGTCCATTATAAACATTCCAGGTATGGATTTCTGGTCCTGAGATAGCTTCCATCCAGAACAAAAGATGGATCTCTGCCATCATTATTAGAGTGTGTTATTCAGGTTGCATACATGCAGGCTGAATTCCTGGGCCAATCAAAGGAGACACTGAAAGATGAGTTAATCCACCCTGTTCCATAGTTACTTATAGCAAAAATATGAAAATTTATTTTTTTTCCCTAACGGGTAGAGGAAGTACAAATCTATGAATGGTTGTGTAAGCTTGGATTCTACAGTGCTGAGGACCATAGCAAGAAACTTTTGTAACTATATTTTCTTCCAACTTTTTTAATGTTCCTTAGTTCCCACCCTCTGGGAATTCCTACAAATATTCCTTCATCTCATCTTGCCCCTTTGTTTTTATAGCATATGCTGGTTCACCACCATGGAATCCAGCAGTGGCTAAGGTCACACTGTAAAGCTATGAAACTTAGAGCATAATCTCATGGTTTTAATGTGGATCAACCACCTCCTGAACCCTTCCTGTAATGGCAGCCTATCTTAAGATATGCATTAGTGAAGAAAATCAATTAAATTACCACCACTTAATGAACTATTGCTTGTTGGCCAGTCAGGGTACCTGACTCTGTTACCACAATTGAAAAAAATAGGCCATAAAGGGCATAAAGTAGTTGCATTCCATATCTGAGTGAATCACATATTCAGATAGCAATGAAAAATATTGATTCTTTTTGCTTGTATTGAGTCTTCTCCTGTGGTCAAACAACAAGTCACAAACTACAATTGATAACAAATTGCAGCAGACACGACCTAATCTTCTCCCATTGCTCTTCCCATCCCTGAGCTGTATGTCTTGCTTTGGACTACACCTTAGTAGGAATTCTTGGCAGAATGTTTAAGACAAGAAACTGAATCACTGCATGAATACAGGTGAAGTCAAGTGTTAATTCAGTTCAGGTTAAGCTACACAGTATATTTCTCAGGCTATTGAGGACGATCCAGTGTTTGTACTGGTGCAAGGATTAGCATTTAGTTTGAAAACTTCTGGGCTTTTGGCTTTACAGTTTCTAGTACATCCAAAGTTTGTTTCAATCACTAAGAAATTTTCAATCATGCAGTTGCTTGTAGCTCACATTGCAATGTCAGCAGTGAGTGTCTTGCACAGCTTTACACAGGAAATGGCCATAAATGATCTGGACCAAATTTCCCCTTTTCCCTCAAGAGGACTACCAGGGTCAGAGTTGAGGTCATTAACAGGATGGTGTGGGGAAACTCACACTGCAGCTATCTCTGGTGTTTGCAGCTCATGGATAAACAACAGACCTCACTGTAAAATATTTCAGTCCATTAATCTTCAAAAATACAAATATTTATAATGCAGTAAGAATGTATTAGCCTTGTACACAGTATCTGCCAGATTTGCTTCCCTTTGTGCAGTTCATTAGCTGTTTTAATACAGGTGTCAGTTCTAAGGTGTGTTGTGCTCACTCTTCATCCATCTGTGCATGCACAGACTATCTCAGAATGTAGGAGTCATCTTCCTGCTTGAGGATTTTGTTATGGTGTTCAGGAGAATCTAATCTTTCCAACTCTACTCTCTCCCTCTGAGGTTGACAAGGCCATGAGAAAGAGGGCACTTTCTCCAATTGCTTTGAAACTGGAAGCAACTTCACAAAGCATAAAAAAAAAGCAATCCTATTAAAGCAGTTTTTGTACTCTGTTCCCAAATTGTGCCAAGCACTCGTCAAAAAAAAGTGTTAGTCTAGAAGAATTGTATTTTCAGAATAGGCTTTCTTCTTTGTTTATTTTAATTTGAACAGTAAATGTTTCATTCTCTCCATCAATGCAAATGGGTCTCAGTATAGCAATGTACTTCCCCCCCATAACAAGATCCGTGTTTTGTGCCCTGCCCTTACCTTTCAAAAACAGGTTCAGCATTTAGACCTACAAAGGATGATTTTTCACAATGCAGTGCAGTAATAACAGGACAGTTTCTCTTGTAGAGCTACTAAGACTGACATAATATCATATCTAATGGGCCACTGTCAACAATGAACGGCCCATGAAAGAGCACATTCGGTGCTGTCACTTTCTAGGCAATTAGTTTCACCATTTAAATTATTACACTTCCAGTAGTATTATGGCAGTGACATAGGCACATCAAGAAAAAAACTGTATTCTGCCCTTTCTTCACTCATGCTAATTGCTTGCAGACCTGTGGAAAAGGCAATGGAATGAAAAAAAAAAAAAATAAATAAATAAAGAAAAAGAGAGGGGAGAAGGCAAAACAACCCCAACAATTTATGAGTCCCTGATGGAAATTATTTATCAACATTAGTTGTACACTATATGTTGTCAATTTATACATACATGTTGTTTGCATTGTTTTTACAAATATTTGCTTAGCTAGGTTCTTAGTTTCAAAACATAAGCTAACGGATCAAAATCACTTAGAACATATTTTTTTCTTTCTTATTTCAAACATTGAAAAATAGTTCTGCTTTCTTGCTCAATTTACTAATAGAGAGCAGTGTCTCTTCTATACAGAGCTAAGCTTTGCATTTTGCTATGCCCAGGCACCAGTGCAGATCAGCAGGACCATACAGCTCATGCTTTAGTGTAGGATTTTTCCAATAAACAGCTAGATTTTTTGCTCCAGACAGTTATATGAACTGGGCAGAGTGGGAGTGTACTCTGGCACCATCTAGCAAAAACACAATGCAACTCAGTCTTCTTCTCTGAGTACAGACTAAAATGGGGACATGAAATAACTAAACTACAAAATACTGGCACCGTGTCTCTTTTTTTAACACAGGTGAAAAACTGCCTTGAGTATCTTTTGTAAATATACACCCCTTTGTCAAACAGCTATTTGTGCTGTCATAGCAGAAGCTTATTTCTTATATTTCAAGGCAAATAGAAGAGAATATATAATCTACAGTGATGATTGATGCCTCTGCAGAAGTGGATTAAAAAGCAAAGTAATTTCTTAAGTGTAGGCTTCTGCTTTAACCTTACTTGAAATTACCAACTGAGGCAAAAAACCTAGTGTATCCTGAGAATAGTGACTTATTTACTGGCCATAAAGAAGCATCCTGGTTTTCAGTTCCTCCATACATACAATGAAAAAAAAAATTTTACAGGATTGCAGAGAAAAAAAAAAAAATTACTGCACATTTNTTACTTGAAATTACCAACTGAGGCAAAAAACCTAGTGTATCCTGAGAATAGTGACTTATTTACTGGACATAAAGAAGCATCCTGGTTTTCAGTTCCTCCATACATACAATGAAAAAAAAAATTTTTACAGGATTGCAGAGAAAAAAAAAAAATTACTGCACATTTACTGGCTGTTCTGAAAGCATGACCAAAGCTGAAGCAACTATTTTCCTTCCTATTAATACTATAATAAGACAGTTTTCAGACAGAAGCTTAAACTTTTAAAGAGAAATGAAGAACCAAAGCCTGGAGATAAGAAAAGAAAATAAAAGAAAACATGTTATTGTATTAATGAGAGCAGCTCTGCTGTTTTTGCTTTCCCTTGGGTAAGAAGGTGAGCTCCTCAGATGGTATAAATTATACTACTTCCATGCCCTTTCACACTGACTGAAAGCCTGGCCTATGTTCCCTAGCAGCTCTGACCTTGGAAATCCCTTTGCTTAAAGAAGTTTTGTGGAAAGATTGCCTTTAAAACATTGATTTTTGAAAAACAGAGGCATTCAAAGAATTTTTTTTTTCATTAAGTGACAAATAGTTGCTAACTTTTCTAAGTAGCATTTAGAAACACAGAATCACAGAATAAACTGAGTTAGAAGGGATCCACAAGGATCAAGTCCAGCACATCACAGCACCATCCCCAAGAGTCACACCATGTGCCTGAGATCACTGTCCAAATGCTTCTTGAGCTCTGTCAGGCTTGGTGCTGTGACCACTTCCCTGTTCCAGTGCCCAACCCCCCTCTGGGGAAAGAACCTTTCTCCTGGTATCCATACTAAACATCCCCTGACACAACCTCAAGCCATAACACAATTAGCCTGACTTTATAAATCCTGTTGTCTGAGTTCATGTTTTAATTTTCTTCTCATCAAATGACTAGTTCTATAACTACTTTCTTTTCTATCATCTCACCAGTGCAATCTTGCTTGCAATTTCTGATAAGATGTTTGGGATGGTTTATAAGATTTCCTTAGTAATCTGTTAAATTTTGCAGTCACTTTTGAGTGTCTGTAAACTTGGAGGGATCAAGGAAAAAATTATAAGCAAGTGGTTTGAATCTAAAAATGTTAAAACTTTTAATTCAGACATAATTCAGTAAAAAAAAAAAAAAAAAAAAAAAAAAAAAATCTCA
>VZRH01000334.1:372818-384574 GCA_013397555.1 Urocynchramus pylzowi | reverse complement strand
AAAAAAAAAAAAAAAAAAAAAAAAGCCCCGGGTTTGGAAGCACAATGTTTATTTTTCAAGTGGATGTTTTCTTGCTTTTCTCTATTTACCTGAAGGAAGGAATTTCTTTAAATTTCTGCTTAAGGCTCATACTATCCTCCCTTTTCCCAATAATTCCCAACAATTCTTGCTTCTTTTCATTATACCTTCTATAAAAAAAAGCTAACTTTTGGAATGTGTATTCTGAAACCTGAATGCAATTAAATTCTCTCCAATACTTTACTAATTAATTCATATACCATTATATAATATCTGTGAAACACTGACAGAAGAGATCACATTTCTGATTTTCCCACCTCTCCAAAGACACACAGGCAGTTTCCAGGTCTGAGGGATTTTCTCTTCCTGGCTTCTCTCAGTCCCTGTAGTATTCAGGCTAAATGTTTCCATCTGCAGGGTGTAGCCTCAAAATACAGAGCTCTCAGCTGTTTTCTGGGCCAACACATAACTTGATAGAGACATGTACAACACACCAGGTTGTCAGTGGAGAATACACATCCATACTTTGCCTCTCATGGCAAAGACAGGCACAGCAGTCCCTGACAGAGTGGCCCCAGCAGGGCCCCTTTCAGCACCAGGTTCCTCCCAAGGGTGGAATGTCCTCACAGTCAATGTGGAATGTCCCTGCCTCCCCAGGGACTCTGAACCCAAGCACACCTAATGGAATTCTCATTCCAAGTCACACTAGGGAGCCGTGTGGACATCATAGAACATGACCACACTAATAAACCACAGCAGAAGGGGACCACTATAACCCACAGGACAGGTCTGTGCTCCTGCCACCATTGCCAGACTGATGGGAGGACTTGACCTAGAACTTCATGGAGATCCACAGTGTCAGTCAAGTGCAGGCACGCTGTTTCACTCAAATGTATTTCTAAGAGCAATGTTTGGAAATATTTTTACATCTGACTGCATATATTATTTAGCCACCTGCATTGGTTATTCCATACATAAAGACAAATTTCTGTTGGCTTCTTAACAAGAGTATAAAATACGTTTGTGAGCACAGCAATGTGGGAAACTATTTGAAAGTGGGCCTTCTTCCATTCTGCTGGAGCAATCCCTATGGCTTCAGGGTAAACCAAATGGAAAGCATTTTATTTAGGATCTGGCAAGTGCTCCCGTTTTTCACAAAGTCGTGATACGCTTATGCCAAAAAGGTTGACATATATGAAACCTCTGTGCAGCAAAATGTCATACTAACAATAAAGCAAATGGACTAAGCCCTTTTTTTTTGTTGTTGTTGTTGTTGTTGGTTTTTTTTTTGTTTTTTTTTTTTGTACAGTGCCAAATTCCCCCATAGGATGAACTGCAGAGAAATTGTCTCTGGAAAAACAGACTGATTATTCCTGGTTCCATTAACAAGCTGTCAGTGTCTCCCTCTAAAAGACCCACATACGCAAATAATGTCGTTCTTATATTTAGATTTTTCTCTATCACCTTAAAACTATCCTATCTCACTGCAGCTGTGTCCTTTCCAAGCTGTCAGATTCGCATATTAACTGATATTTCATCAATTTGGCCTGAGCTGCATTTGTAACTGAGTCCCAAGGGGAAAAGCTAATGCATTAAACAGAACATTAGCCTCCTGGAAGTCATATTTCCTTCAGAAGCAAAGAAGCTTTCCTCAGCTGAGCTGTACAATCCAGAAGCACCAAGATGGCGTGGAGAAACTCATATTGTTCCTCGTGAATTTTTCATGAGGGTTTTGCCCGTGCATCTCTGACATCCATCACTGACCTTTACTTATCCTCATCTTCATAGTAAAGATGGGAAAGGTAAAAATGACCTGGGTCTCTACGTTTTTGGAAATATTTGATACAGAATCGAGGATATCAGGGAGTATTTGGAGCTAGAAATGGGAATCGTGTTGGATGGATGTTAGCTTGCTAGTCCATAGCCCAATGTCTATAGAATCATGCAGTGCCAGAGGTAGTTTGTAGCTGTACAGATGGTCATGGATGATAAGATTTGCCTCAGGCAAAAAGCTGTTCTTGCTTATTCCACTGAAATGCAGCCTTAGATATTTGTAGCTAAATTGCTTTGATTTTTTTTTTTTATTGTAAACTCCTCAAGTTAAAAGGATAAAGCTCAATTTATGAACAAGATATCAGAAGGCAAAGTTTAAAATGCAAGTGTCCCTTAACCTAGCTTAAATACAAATTTCAGAAACAATTTCATTTGAAATACATTTAACTTGCAAGCTTACCAATCGCATCATTTCCCATACAGTTCAAATCAAGACTCGGCAGAACTTTCTCATTAATGCATCAAATAATGCAGATGTCCTTTTCTTGCCCCCTTTGAAGTGACATATGCTTCAATTTATTTTTAATCTTCTTAGTGATGTTGTAAGTAAAGCTGCCCTGTGTGACATATGAAGTTACTATTTTCTTCATTGCTATGAATCTGGAGAACGCAGGCAGTAGTGGCTAAATGCAGATTGAATCAGGCTGTTTAACCCAAACGCCAAGGAATGAAAGCCAGCATTTAATTGTGAGGACATACACAAAGGCAAATGCAATGAATTTGCCCCTTGCACTAAGAGAGAGAATACACTAAACACTTAAAACCCCACATCTGCACTTCTCTTTTACAAGGCCCATTTCCACCGCCAGATGAAGTTTTTTGGCTGTAGCTGTGTGGAACAACAGTGTCATCCAGTGGCTCCTTGGCTAAGCACAGGCTGCTCTTCCCTCCTGTCCAAAGTCTGCATCCCGAGCTTGCCGCATTGCTTGAGATAACAGCCTGAAAACGAGCTGGCACGGCCAGCCCTCTGCATCACACCTTTAGGGAATATTTCTTGTAACACAGCTGCTCTCTGCACCCTCAGTACTGGGTAAGGATTGGGTTTCATGAGGAGCCTGCCTTTTGGGGACAGTGCAGAACAAGCACTGGTGCTACAACCAAGGCCAATTCCATGCATGTTTTTAGAATCTGACGCTGAGACCCCTTTAAGAAGACCAGATGGCCAAAGGAGGGCCAGATAAGGGGACACTTGGACACTCTCCCTTGGCTTCTGGCATGCACAGTCCAGGAGCTTCCTGAACCAGAGGCAGCACCTCCATGCCCTGAGCCTGACATGTAGTTTGTCCAGTTGCTCAATAAATGTTTGATCCTTCCACGTGTAAGGTTATGTGTACTTTGCAGGGAAAAAAAGATCTCTTGCCTACTTTGATTCCACCAACAGTCTTTCTCATTCTTTCCCTGGCAGAGGAAATGAATCATCTATTCTGATATACTTTTTCCAGGCCACCACAAAGCCGGATCTTCCTTCATCCCCCTTTCCTGCTGCCAGATTTGTATTTGATCACAACAGCCACTCCACATCTTTGAGCTTCTTTGACCTTCTCTGTGCTTCTACAAGCTCTAAAATTTCATTTTTGAGACAGAGAGACATGTCTGAATATTCAAGAGTAAAGACGGCATTTTTGGCAAAGCTGAAACTTTCACTCTCAATAAAAGAAAGCCAAAATCACTAATAGATTTTGCTTTCATTTAAATAACATAAAGATGTTCACTGATGTTAAAATAAATTGATTTGGTTTTATTGTTTTCATACATTTTCCTCTGACCTAAGGATTAAATATTAATATCATCCTCTATATAACATATCTAGAGTATTTAATATTTTATACAGTGATTTCCCATGGTCTAAATGAAATCCTCTAATATTACTGAACTGAAACTTCCTGACATTCTCAAAATAAAATGTAATAAGTGCTCTGATGTTTCCAAACTGAGGGAAATAATTAAAAATAAAAGATTCAGTCTGTCATAAAATTCAAAATTTCCATTTTAGGTTGGCATGAGATGTTTAAAAGAAAATATCATGGGAAAACAGTTTTATCTTCTCAAGTTTAGCTGCAAGAGTTTTCCAGATGGGAAATGATGCAGCTTCTCATGGGAATATAATGCTTTCCGTATATTTTGTAAAAGAAGTGCATATGATCACTTTGGAAAAGATATATTAAACTTAAGATTTATGCTTTGTTTGCAAGAAAAAGATGATGCCAGGGGAAAAAAAAAAAAAACCAAACTAAAGTACATTTTAGAAGAAGCTATCTTTACGACTAAAGATGGGTTTTTTTGATGAGATTCTACTCTTTTTCAAAGTTTAATTTTCCTTCTCTTGAACAGTATATTTAAAAGAAATAGAACAGTCTCAGAGTCCCAGACCCCTCTGCCTCCTTTTGTCCATGCAGACTCATTATTTTACTGCAGGAGAGCACCGGAGATAAGGAATTTTATAAAAGAACATAAGTGATTTAGGTACAATTAGATATATGCTCTTAAACCTGCTAGGTGCATTTAAAAGTCTCCCTAGACAGGTTATGACCATTTATATCCTCATTTATATGGCCTGCCAGGGCTACTTCTTTAAATTAGCTTGAAGCAGGCCAGATAAACCCAGAAGGAAGTCAGTTGTCTTTTCTTTTGGCATATAGATAGCCATTGCTCTGCTTTCAAGGCTAGCAACAAACAAGATGAGGGCAGAGATTAACAGGACAAAGACTAAACCATCTTCTTCCTGAACAGTTCACCATGCAAGCAGCAAAATGTCAAGACAAATTGGATGAAATAGTAAACCCCAATAGGAACAATACATCTTTTGAAAAGAAAGGCTGCCAGATAGCCTGAAAATGTTCCTTGGCTAGATTACCTCTTCCCCAGCAAAGCTCATGAAATCATCACGCTAAGCAATCACAGATAAAATGATGGGGTAATTATGAAGGTTTAAGCAATAATACTTGAACTTGGCAAAAAAGCAAGATAAAAACTCTCTGTTCATTAGGGTTATTAGGCTTCAGATTGTGCTGAAAATCTGTGATATTTTAAGAAGCCTGGGAGCATAACTCAGCTTCAAGAGTAGTTTCTGAAAGAGCCTACAATTAAAGCATGATAACATCTCTGCCAGTCTGAATGGAACAGGGTGCTGGGGAAGCCAAAGGAGGTATTATAATGCTCCTCAAAAGGTAGCATGGCTGAGAAAGTTTTGGGCAACATGTGTTGAGAATCTGGAAGGTTTTATATGAAAGTGACCTTCAGAAATCGTAAGCAGAATATTATCACTGACCTCTGCCTACAGCAGGAAGAGAAAGCTGTATGTTCCTGGGGGGAAAATGGGGTCACATCTACAGATGCAGATGCAGCCCATATGTCTTTTCTTTTTCTGATTTTAATGAAACTATGTAACACTGATGCCTTTTTTTTTATTTAACAGACTGTTTTGTTTGCGTTTTTCTGTTGTTGTTGTTGTTACTGGTCTTGATGGTTTTGTTTTGTCATGTTTTTGGCAGGGCTTGCATAGGTGTGTATAGCTGCAGCTGTCACATGGCAGAGTACATATATACACATATATCCAGGTTTCATCTGAAATAAGTTTTTTAGCTTCCAAGGAGAAAGAAGTAGAAGAAGGACAGTAAAGTCTTTAGCTATCTGAACACTAGTACACAGAAAATTCCTACTGTGGGATGGGGAGAGAAAAAATAAGTTCACTCACAGCAAGTGAGAGGTTGAAACAGACAAAGACCAACCTCAGCTGCAAAAAATCTTGAAAAAAAATTGGCAGTATATATACATAGCAAATAGGGGCACACAGAGGGCTAAACCCAACGTCTGAGGCAATGTAATGAATTTAACCTCCTGTTCCCAATGCAGAGCTCCTATAACCGTGAGTCTCTGCAGTTGCCAGTCCTTCACAACCAAACCACGGCTTGCCCAGGCTGCAGGCTGTGGGTAGAGGTCCCCTAATTCTCCTGGGCTTGCAAAACCTGAGGAGACACCTCCACTGACTCTAAGGGGCAACAGATGTATCCCCTCCCCATCTCTCCACACTGCTCCAAACAGTTCAATAAGACCATGCTTCAGAGAGCAGCAGAGAGGCGGCTCAGTGATAGCACTTCATTCCCATCCTGCAGCAAGTGAAATACTCCAGACCCCCACAATTGCAGCTGTAATTCCATTGAGGTTTTCTGGTGACATTAGCCAACTCCTCAAGTCTTTCTCTTGATGGAATTAGAGACCTTCTATGGTCTGAGGGATAGACATCATGTCATTAGCATCAGCACTGGTTCTGCCTGAAAAGGCTGAAGCACTGAAAAGCAGCTTCTGAAAGTAAGAGCCATTTGAAATACTGCTTTAATGGAAAGACAAAGAGCTCATGTAGCATAACTCAATGTAGCTTTCAAGATAACAATGGCCAAAAGATATAACAATATACAGAGAAATCTAATTTGCTGTTTACCTTATATGTTTTAGCATGGTATCTCCTTGTTTTTCACCTTGCTTGCGACAATATCAACTAAAATAGCATAACTGAGGGCAGTAGGATCACATTGCATAAACCCATTTGATGTGAAGTCATGATCAAGCTTTAAATACAAATATATTGCTAATTCTAGGACTGCAACCAGACAATGGTACAAATCCTCATTACCTAAGGGGCAATTTTGTGCCTGGAGCTCTGTTTACACAAGGCTTCACCTTCTATAGAAGGCTGCCTGACTGGTTTCTGCACTTTGTCATCTAAGTGGCCTAAAAATATGCTGACAATAAAAGCTTTTTTTGACAGCTGTGTAGAGGCCTCTAGTGGGGAGATAAACAGAGAGTGGAGGTTATTCATCCTTGTCCCTCCCCCACCCAGCCTAACTCTCCACCCAAGTTAGCAGAGCCAAAAATGTGTCCACCGCAGAAGCTTTCTCTTATTTTTGAAAGTTAATCTCCCCCAGAACTGGATTACCACTGGCTAATCCCTTTAACCACAGGCACATAATGCTGAAAATGGATAACTTGCTTAGAAACCTGCTCAGAGCACACACGTTTGAGACACATCCACAGCCTTTGTTTGCGTTTTTCTGTTGTTGTTGTTGTTGTTACTGGTCTTGATGGTTTTGTTTTGTCATGTTTTTGGCAGGGCTTGCATAGGTGTGTATAGCTGCAGCTGTCACATGGCAGAGTACATATATACCCATATATGTACTCTGGCTTCATCTGAAATAAGTTTTTTAGCTTCCAAGGAGAAAGAAGTAGAAGAAGGACAGTAAAGTCCTGCTCGGCATCACGGCTCAGAGCAGACGCTGCCCGCTGCTCTTTGCTGCTCCTGCCCTGCTGAAGAGCCTGGCACACCCATCCCTACATCACCTAGGGGGTTCTACTGAGCTGCTCTGCACTACCCTCCACATTATGCTGGAGCTCTGCTATTCCACCTCCTGCTTCCTCGGAATGGGTTTTATATTTTAGCTGGGGAGCTGTAGTAAAGATTTTAAATGAGTGGTTTCTGCTCATTACACAAGCTTGCTGCCCTATTAAACAGATAGATGTTGTGCTTCTCATCCTGCTAGTGTTCTGCAGCAGTTCATGTACCGAGTCCCACACTACACTGCTTTTTATTTACATTTCAAAACACCTGTCTAGAGATGTGCATGCAGCACAAAAATTAAAATTACAGCCTAGTGCTGGAAATATGCTAAATATTTCTGCCTGGTTGATACTGCACTGGAATGTGGGAGAGGGAAGACAGAAAAAAAACATTATTATTTTTATTCACACATTATTATTTCATTCAGAAAGTATATGAAGAACCAAAGCTTTCTTTGATCAGTGCCATGAAGCTCAAAGGTTATGGTACAGGAGTGATAACACATCTTGGTTGATGAGTCAGCACTGAGCCAGGAGGCAGTGACATTGTTTTTTACTCTGAGCACTGATGGTATTTGTTCCACAATCAGCTGGCATCTGGGGTATTGATTAAGTACAGATAGCAATACTGGTTATAATCTAATCATATAACTGGAAGGCAGTTCTAAACATATAATTACTTATAAAAAATTAGTCCATGCTTTGTGCTGAATTATCATACAAAAAAAAAGAATATTATTAATATTCTGCACTGACACACTGGGGAAGAAAATGATGGTACAGTATATTCCAAGTCTCACATTAAAGACTAATCCAATCCTACACTACAATTGAGGGCATGAAGTTGGAGCAGTCAAACAGAGTCTTACCTTCAGTGTTCAGACCCTCGTGATGTAAGATGGAAGGGGCATTTTACTCTTTCAGCATAAGCAAACCTCAAATTTACAGATACTTACAAAGTGGTCATTGCACTTGCCTGCAGACTCCCTGCAGTACCAGTTTCTAATCAGATCATGTATTTTCATTATGTATAATGTCTAGAAATTCATTCTGAGTTACCTATGATTAGAAAGTTCAAAGCTGGTCCAAAGAGAAATGGTCATAAAATGAAATAAGGCCCTGTCTAAATAAAACACTGATAATGAAGAGCAAAGGCATTATTTCTTTTTGTCATTTTAATGTTGACCAGCACTGGCATAACCAAATAAGAAGAGTTGTTAGCTTCACAGATTCCTACTGCATTGGGAACAGAAGTGACAGTATGCCAGGATGCTGAATGTGCATCACTTCTGTCTCCTAGGCATAACAGGGAAGCAATTTATCACTATGGTGCACCCAACATGTTCCCATATATCAGACAGTCCCTTCATCATAAGTTTGTGCCTCCATTTCAGCAGCAGGTACAAAATGTCACGCTTGTATTTACTACTTCTGGGTTCTGCTGATGCAGCTCCTCAAGAGCCTTTGTACTACAAAAGCCAATCGTTCACCAGAGAAGACATGAAAAAAATTCACAGACTGTGCCAAGGTAGGTGTCTACATTGGATTGGCTGCTGTTGGCAGAAATCCAAGGTCTAGGTAAACAGTTTTGGAAGTGGTTCAGATGCTCAGGTGAAGTCTAGATTACAACCAGCACACGAATTTCACCTGCTGTCAGGAGATTTCCAAGGAGACAGCTGGCAAGTGAGGAAGTCTATCAGCCTGTGGAGGCTCAGACATGATGCTGCCTTTTTTCATGCTTCAGCCACAGCAGCCTGGGGATGGTCTTTGTCTTTGGAAGGGCAACTACCTGTACATTGAATTTGTTTCAGTCCTGTCAAACTGAAAAGCATTTTCCATATGCCAAAGATATCTTGTTTTATTTATGATTTTATGACAGCTTACTGTAATGAAAGAGTGCAATATCAGCAGTAATCTCACTGGAGCAGGAAACAGAAATTATCTTCATTTGTTAAGATAGTTAAGACTTCAAGTATTGTTAATTTCTTAAAAAAAATCTTAAATGAGAAAAATGAATCTACACAAGACATTTGCTTCCACTCTGTGGAATGGGGTTGGCTCTCAATGCTGCAGTGACTAAGAAGTGCTCAGATACCTCCGGTGACAGAGAGTGCATAGATATTTCAACTAATCATGTACAGAGAAATTTTGCAGCTTTTAATTCTATTTCCCTCCATTTCCTATAAAATTCAAAGGTCCTTTCATTATTTGAAAGACCTGATGGTGATGAAACATTTATAAATCTGGATTTTAAGTTAGGTAATTTATATTACTTGGAATAATCCAAAGCACATTCTTAGTTTGACCAACAGATGCTTTGTGTCCCAAAATGTTGAATTCAGATATTTTTCATGTACCTCTTGGGAAAGCAGAGACTGCTACCCCAGAATTGGATCTGAGCTACATCTGCATGCTGAGCTGCTGTTAAATTCTTAGCACAGTCCTGAGAATGTTTAATGGTCTAATAGAAAATAATTCTCTTTCCAGGAGGAGAGCAGATGACTCAAGAAGCTGTAGAGACCCCTCCTCTGGCTGTTATCAGACGCCGTTTTCCATTCCAAAAAACAGTATTTGATATCTTCAACCTTTAGCTCTGGGGCTTTGCAAAGGTTCCTAAACTGTAACTGTTTGAATTGCACAAGCTATAGACAGATCTTTCAACCACTGCAAGGCCCAGATGAAGTCTCTGCCTCACTTGCTCCAACAGCTGAGTCCATTCTCCCCAAGCTAGGCTGGATCAGCTCAGAATTCGCAAATCTTCCTCTGCAGAGTTTGTCCTAGAGAAAAGTTTGTCTTGCTTATCAAAGCACCAAAAATTTTCCTAGTTTGAATAAAAATCTTAGTCTTGTATTACCCTGTAAGAGCTATTAAAATGTTGCTAATTTTTTTATGCTTTGATCCCAAGCATTGTGGCATCTCATGCTTACCCTCAATAGGTAAGAAGAAAGGAAGCAAAAGCTTCATTGCAGGGATTTAGTACAAGGAGTACATGATTTTAAATTAATGAATTGCAAATAAACAGGCCTGTAATAGGTGACGAACCCAAACATAAGTACCAAGCAGTTTTTATGTCCATCATATACTCCCCTTAGCAAATCAAAATGATTTAAAATTACTTTGGTGGCAAAAAAAGAACTTGTTTACTGTAGAAAGGAAGATACTACTGCTTAAAAACTAGTATTTGTCTCACAGTAATAGGTGAAATTTGTCCAATTCACTCATTTCAGCCATCAGGGGTTTTTAGTAATGGAGCAATGGAATATGTACAGTTGGGCAAAGACTTTTTTTTTTTTTTTTTTTAATTTAAATCTACTCTGAACATCTGATATAATGCAGATGAGAATGCATTGAGAGAGCATGCTGGTGAGGCACCCCCTGGGTAAAGTCAGCCTGGCCAAGATTTTATTGAACTGAGAAAAGTAAAAGGTTATACAAATAAGTGCAATAGCAGAAAGATGACAAGGTGCACTTTTTCTATCTAGAATACACACTTAGCAGAGAGTACCAGTCTCTGTGTGATTAGTTGTGTACTGACACATCTAATGCATGTTTCAATAAATTTGTAACAAAGCAACAGGCTACTCCAGCAATTTGTTTCTCAAAATATGTAAACTTCCTTGGGGCTAAATTGTGGTGCAATTTCCAGAGCCGTGAAAGGGAACAATAGGATTCACACACTCCATTAAAAAATTATACTGTGAGTGACTCAGCTTGCCTTGTAGCCTGCTGCTGGGGCATTGGAACATTATCCAGCCCTTTGCATGGGTTTCACAGAAAACCCACAGCTTGGCCTTGAAAGAATAAATCTTCATGCTTATATGATGCCTGAATTGTCAGCATTAACACACCAATGGTTACTTTTGGAAGTTTCATGGTGTTGCTGACTAATGCAATGGCCAAGTGTATGTAAAGTGGGAATTCTGAATATTGCACCAGAATATTCATAATTTAAGTTTTCCAAGGCAAAATTCAGTATTATTATTGGTTTCAGAGCGGTGGCACAGTCTGTCTTGGGGCTGTGGGGAGGAAATGAAAAACAGGAAAGGAAGGTTTAAGGAGGCAAAAGTTTCAATGAAGGGAGCTTAAGAAAGAGGGCATTGAAGGAAAAAACTGTGGCAGAAAGGAAAAGCAGCAGAAGGCTGCAGGTGGAGATGCTTTCCTTTCCTGATGCTTCAGAGGTGAGAACAGAGGCAGCACCTCCATGCGGGTGGGAGCAGCGCATGCCGTCAAGTAGGAGCTGTCCGCTGCCCTCCTGGGGAGAATGGAGCTGGGGAGGGTACGAGGTGGGATATTCTGTCTCAGGGCAGCTGCCTGCTCCGACCCGGCCTTGAGAGCGATTTTCAGATGCCCTGCCTGGCATTCCACCTCTCTCGGGCAGCCGGAGCCCCGCGGACCCGCTGCTGCGGCAGGAGCGGCACCCGCGGGCACATGGAGCGGGGCGCCAGCGGCAGCGGCCCTTGGGAGAGCTTCAGCCGCACAGAACTCACACCCAGAGCCCGCCAGCCCCGCTGGGCAGCCTGCTGGGGGCTGGGCAGCGAGCCGGGCTGAGCCCGCCGGAGCCGGGGCGCAGCTGA